>JAPDSC010131936.1:1315303-1363568 GCA_026290005.1 Latrodectus geometricus | reverse complement strand
TCAAACTGCACTTTTGTTGGCTGCCATTTTATGGCAATCATTACTACAATAAGCAGACTCTTCCCATTAAAACGATATTTTTAGTAAAAAAAAAAAATTAAATTTGCTTTAAGTTTGGAAATTTCAGAAACGTTGATGTTGTTGCTTTGTGCTCACACCAGGTCCAGAAGATCTTGCATAGCGTAGTATGCATCTTCTTTTTTGGGGAGGAACAATAAGGGCAGATTTGACCTCTGAACACACATGCCATTTATAGTGTAGGCAACATTCATACAAGGAAAAAACACAAACAGTGTACAACCATGCCCGAAACCCGATTCGAACGCAGGACCTCCTTATCCGCCGTCAGGCATGCTACCCACTAGACAGAACAGGCGTCAAATTTCAGAAATAAAAATATGATTGAAAATACATAAAAAAGCAAATAAAAATAAATATGCAAAAGTTCGAGATTTCAGCATTCAAACTGAAAAAAATCACTAAAAAAATATCTTAATAATATGAATATTCTCGAATTCTCCATTTTCAAATCAAGTAATCTCACGATATCACGTCATTTTGGTTGGCGACAAAGTGTTTGTTGCCATTCTTTCAGCTGTCGCCAAGCTGTAGGCAAAATACGATTTTACCATGAAAACGATATTTAAATAATTTTTGGACGAACGTCTTTTATTTCCACCATAACAGAAGAAAGTTATTTACCTGAGGATTTGATTAAAAATGAATTGTTCACCCATGACCTTGAGCAACGCAAACCACTACTATCCAAAACCTTTTGAATGCAGATTTCGGTGTCGTAAACAACTAAATGATTGGGATCAATAATGAAAAAGAAATTTCATTATTGTTATAGAAAAAAGTGTAGTAAGACCGAACATGCAGAACTGACAAGCGCTTTTTGACAAAAAGAACACTCTTTGCATCATAAAACTGAAAAAGATTTTTTTAAAAAAACTGATTTTGAAGCCAAAAAAAATAAATGTTTACTTTGCTTGATTTATCATTAATAAAATAAAAATAAAAAGTTTTATTAATTACGACTTTTTTTCTCGGCATCTGTTTCATCTACAGTTCCTACTATATTTTTTTTACTGTATTTATATAATGAAACCATTTTGGTGGAAAAATTTAGTTTTAAGATCTTACTTTAGCTTGCGAATTTTAAATTTGAAGAACTATTTTAAAAAGTTCGTAAAATGAGCGTCTTCTGAATGGATTCTTATGATAATTCTTTTCAAGTTCGTTAATATTATCCCATGTTTGGCCGATGACTGAGAGATTCCTTTCTCTCTCTGTGTTTCCTTGTCCTTTCTTCTAAGATGATGAATATATATGGCCCACCCTATAAACAGGTTTGTGGTGGTAATACTATTCGCACTTGGTTCCCTCAGGGTAACACCTGGCCATGTTATGGCCAAAGGGTTAATTACCCCCAACGTTAAAAAAATATTACCGCTTGGCTAGAACGGTGGAAAAACGGATGTCGTGGTAGCCTGGTTGGTTAGGGCGTCGTTCTTGTTATTTGAAGGCAGTGAATTCGAATCCTGGCTTAACCGGAGTTCTGAAGTGTTCGCAAAAGGACTGTGTTTAATGATCACAATGTCCTCCAAGTGAAATGATACCACTGAGGGAGGCAGGTCAAATATTGGTGTTGATCCTTGCTTCTAAATTTCGAAGTCAGGATGTTTCCACTCACTGGTAAAATTGAACCCAGGGCTAAGTTCAAGGAAGTATATGCTGTTGCCACAAGAGCAAAGTTGAAAGAAGGCCGGAAGCGTCTGAAATTTACAAAGTTCATTTTGCTGATAGGAATCAAAGTCTTGGAACTCTTATCAGCATTCAATGGCGATGAAGAAGGGACTGTTCTTAAAATGATGAAAATGTCTCATAACCCAAATTCATTGACGAGAAGTATGTGTGGAATTAATTTTGTAGTTCAAAAACGAAATAAGTAGAAATGAATTTCGTTGTTTTGTAAACATGCATGTTATTTTAAGTTCCAATTAAGATAATATGCATATTTTTAAGGATTAATTATTGAATTTGAAGATATTTTAGGAACTTAGAAGCTACTTCCGAGGATGAATGCAAGTGATTAACGTGTTCTAGAACTTACTGCGCATAATAAAGCTAAAATTCCATTCTAGTTCTAAGGAACCGAGCTTGCCTCGTTTGCAGTGCGAAAGAGCATTTCGAGCCGCCACTCGAAACAAAAACTCTGTTGGCGTTTTCCAAATTGACTGAAGACATTAAACTTTTTTCTCATAGCCTACAATTTGCGGCCGCCTTGAGGGAAGCGACCCTACTTAAACTTTTTCTTCTCAATTACCATCTGCTTAAAGCGAGGGAGAACGCCCTTCTCTCTCCGCCCCCGCACTTTTCCGCCCTCTTAATGCGTACAGGGATTTTATCATGCGCTGGAAAGTTAAAAAGAAAAACAGAACTCGAAAAATACGTCTCCGAAATCAGCTTGATCGAAAGACAAGCGGTTGCAGTTAAGAATGCCATTTAAAAATTATGCGGTGATGGACTCGAAACGATTCACGAGAGAAGAATTCTTCGAAGAAAATTTCTTCATTTCCACGATAAATTTAACTACGAACTTTACTGAAGTGTGATTTCCGTGCAAAGACTTGCCGGGCGCGATTATTTTCTTCCCTTAAACAAGTTTTCTTCACTTCTCTTTCTTTTCCTCAAAATTGTCACGCTCTGTTCAAATTATTATCACACGTGAACTTCCAAGAATACCTGTTCAGAACATTTTTGGGAGCTGTTTTAAGCAATTTTTTTCTTAAATAAATTAATTTGATGAGAGGAAATCAAACAATTTAGAATTTTTCATACTTATTTTTAATCATAAAAAAGCCAAGTCAAAAAGTTTTCTTAATGAAGAAGGGATTTTTTTTAATATTTATACAAGATTGTGAATGCCTGAATGAAACTATTGTGCAATTCTTCCCTCAAAATAACTATTCGATTAAACGAACTTGCTCGAAACTTTACTTAACTATACGAAAAGAGAAATAACGTACTATTAAATCATAATTCTTAAATTGTGAAAAAAAAGGAAGATTTTTTAATCTATGAAGATAAAGGCATTTAAAATAAACATCCGTCTTACTTGACCTTCAATCTGCTGGGATGGATTTAAAAAATGCTTCAACGATTCTTGTCTGAAAACATATCACATAGAAATAAATGCCATCCCTTTGCAAAAGCAAAATTACTGTTTTGAATGGCGAAAATCCTTCAAACAATTAATTTTGATCCTAAGCAAAGTTTGTAGCGGCTATAATTACAGCTACCTGTCCAGTAAAACCTAGGATAGATGGCGCAACAAGGCTATATATTCACTTCTCTTTTGTAGTTGTCCGTTGATGTAATTATTAATATGTTTGAAATAAAGTTGTTATAAACTGAATTTTCAACAGCCTAACAACGTATTTATAATCTCATTTTTATTTCGAAGATATTTGAAAATAAACGGAGATTGCTCGTTAACATATGGAAACATTATAAATGAGACTGAAAAAGAGCTTTCGTAACACGAAGAAAATCATGCATCTGCAAAACAAGATTGAGAACCTCTTATAAATTAAGTGTAATTATAAGAGGTCTTTTACAAGTGGCTTGGAGCGACAGCGCTTGTTCAATAAAGAAACCCATCTCGGCTTCTTTCTTTTTTGAAAGCTTGCTTCTTGTGTTTGTATCTTTCGAGATCATTATATTTTACTTATAACTGGTCTGCAAGCCAAACAAATAATTGTTTTTACCAACAATTTTGTCCACCCATCAAGTCAGCGGGATTCAGTGAGCAGTTGGAAAGAAAATTTTGTTGAATATCTTAGTGGGATTGATTATTCTATATATTCTTGCAAGTTTTGTACCGCTATTAAGAAATAAATACATAATAATCTATAGTCTAGATTATATAAATTTATTTCATGCATCATATAAAGCACATTTAATATTAATATTTGATTGTTTATGCAAGCAATAAATAAATAATGCTACTTGTTTGTATTTATTCAAAAATATATGTGCATATATTTTTTGTACAGCATATACATTAATATTTCATAACAAAAAAGTTACAGTACTGATTTATGAAAATTTAGTTTTTATTTCCCAGTATTTAAAAATGTTTTTGTTAGGTTATTAATGCTGCGTAAGTACACAATATCAAATTTAATTCCTGTAGAAAGTATTTAATATTTTAAAACTTCTGTAAAAACCAATCTTTTTATAAAATTTTCCAATAGATTTTATTGTGCGTTACATTGATTGACAGAGATTACCATGGTTTCAAGCGATCTCCAATCAATTCCAGCAATGCGCATGTTCATATAAGTCGTTTAACTAAATAGTTTTGAAAATATTGCATCATTTTCGCTCGATCGATTTGAATTCAAAAAGACTTTGAAGGACATTTTGTGCGTAAAACATGGATTGTACGCGAAAAACATGACTTCGAGTGCGTCTCGTGGCTTGAACTTTTTGAGAATCAAAATTAAAAATAATGTTTGTTAATAAACCGATTCCATAGGTAAAGACCAAGGAAACGGTTTGAGAAGCTGTCTTCCATTGACTGGAACCATTAGTATCTTGACAATAGAAAAGAAGAAAAAGCAAAATAAACAAGACAATACATCAACTTTATAATGTTAGTTTAAATCGGCAAAAACAATATGTTTTTTTTTTATATTTATTTATTTATATTATTTTTTATATTTATTTATTTATTTATTTTTATTTTTTTTAATGTGGATTCAAACGTAAGAACCATCAGATGACAAAATGATTGAGAATGTAATGAATGCGAATGAAAAAGTATTTTGTTATCAAATAAATAAGGAAAAAAAAAAAACGATCTTTTGTAAAACAAGGTGGCTAACAAGATTTGATGTACGTTTTGAAGAAGATTAACATCGATAAAATGCTTCGCTACATCAATAAAAATGGAAAAATATTTTTACAATTGTAGCTTTAAATCAAAAAATGAAAGATTTCTGTACATGAATTTTCACCAGTAAAATGAAAATAAGGATTGTTTATGAATTTTATTTTACATGATTTTTATATAGAGCATACGAAATGGATATTTCTAATAGCACTTTATTTATAAAGATATATCTGTTAAATTGATAAAATTCAGGTTTAAGACTTATTTTTCCATTCTACGAACTTTCCGTTTCATGAACTAATTTACGAGTTCGTAAAAATGAACTAAATTGCTGTACTTGATTTTTCATCGATTAAATTAAAGAATTTTTTTATTAAGAATTTTATTTGCATGTATTTGTAATTTAGTGCATGCTGCATAGTTTTTAATAGTAATTTATAATCAAGGGAGAGTAGTTTAGTAAAAAAATTAGTTTAATATTTTGTACTTTTTGTCGGATTTTATTAATTATTTTAACAGTTGCTACGTGATTTCGTATAAACGAGCGTGAGTTGTATATGTAATATTTTCCGTATTAATTCCATAGATACCGGAAACTCTTATTTATAAAAATTGCGTCTTCGTGAGGAGATATTTTCCAAATGTGGCGACAAATTTCACATCCCAACTGTGGTTGACAGTTGTATCTAAAATATTTCCTGAGTCCTGCGTGTATCTATCACAATTAGAATTTTTCTCCGGTTTTGCTAAAATGATGTTGTTTAGCATTCATTCGCTACTGTATTATTTACGAAGAATGCTTTTGTGTCATTTCTGGATTTACCAAGAAAAATAGAAATAATCGTTTGTCGCAACAGTCCACTCAGGAGCGTTGCCTCTAAGCTGGCTGTGACGAAAACCCTTCTCCAACAGAGGCTATTCTTTAGAATTAAACACACAAATACTTCACGTATCAATACTTATGCTTGAGGAAATACTGCTTCGCTGTATTTACCTTTTCTTTCCTCAACTGTGTCCGTCACCACAAGCCGAAAGGAAGTCGACGTTCCGTGAAATCGAACATGACATTCCATCTCCAAACACGATTCGCAGCCCTGGTCTTGGTGTGATGAAAAGTGCTGTCGACTTTCGGCTTTCCTAAAGTAGCTTTTTGAGAAAGGGGCTGCCCCCCCATGGGGGTGGATAGAATCGACCCAGCGAAGCGTCCTCACAGTTTTTAAAATGTTCCTCGTTATTCCCGCAGCTGGGTTAAATTGGTGGGCCGCTCAGTAATAGAGCTGAGGAATCGGAAAGAAATCGGCCCTTTCAGGTACAACAAACCGTGGACTGCCTGCTTTTGTGGGGAGGTGCCGCTGTTTGCGTTACGGTCTCAGTTAAGGACTCTTTCACTTAATAGGCAGGTATTATTCGCAGAACGAGCTAATCTTCCTAACTGTTTGTGCAGCCAGTGGAAATTTTTTTCGGTATTGATCACTGTGGTTCGAGGGAACGAATGCGACAGGATGGAGGGACCGGGGGGGGGGGGGGAATCAGCTCTCAGAAGAGAAGCTCATACCAAGTACGCTCCTACTACAAGGGCATAACGATTCATGTAACCCCCCCCCCCCGTGACCTTTTTGGATAACTTCCATTTTAATAAACATTTTTCCCATGCTTGTTAATTAACTAAAAGTAAATGAAAAATAACTGAATTTCCTTATAAAATATTCATTAATTTATAACATGTTTATAATGGAGAAATCTATGAATTCAATTTTCCATTTTAAACAGCAAACATGCCTAAAAATATACTTTACGCAATTGGGTAAGTACAATAATTCATTTATTTAAAAAAACAAACAAACTTGCTTTTATTATAACAAATTTATAATTTTTTTTTCTTTCCACTTTTAACTGAAAAGAGTTATCAAAATTCGATTACTAATTTAAAGATCTGGATGGGAATTCAACGGGCTCTTAATGTGAAACTTCAAATCAATATATCAGGAGACTTCTGGAAAGAAAGTGCCATTATTTTGAGTTAGATGAGTGAAATAAAATAACATTACTGAATAAGCAGTTGCAATTTTCATGTGGGGAACCGTGTGGAAGCACTAATTGGTATAAAGGAATCCACCGAAACAAGAAAAATATGTTTGAATAATTTTGATGAATTTTTTGCAATTTTTTCGTGTTCTTGGTAATCTGGACATTTAAACAACATGCGTCAACGTGAAAGTATACTTTATTTAGAAGAACGCAACTTTCATGATATATGTTCTTCTTTCTTACTTGAAAACTTCAAGAGAAGCTCTGATCTTTTTTAAAGGAAATTCTTCCTTTTCCAAAATAATATTGTTGTCATTTTATTCATATAGTTTTTTTTTATTATTTCGTCCTTATAAAAATCTATCTGTCTATCTATCTATCTATCTATGTATCTATCTATGTATGTATCTATCTATCTATCTATCTATCTATCTATCTATCTATCTATATATATATATATATATATATATATATATATATATATATATATATTAGGTTGGGGAAAAAGTAATCCATCATTTTTTCGGTAGACGTCTGTAGTCTCGTGAGGTATCTATCAAACAATTTCAGATTTATGCTCGTTGCAAAGGTGACATTTGATACTAAAATATCCCCTTGCGGTTTTTTGTTTGATTCATTCAGTTACGAGTACAAGGTTTTAAAATTGGAAGACAACAAACAGAAAATTCGATACATTTTCGTTTTTCTCTTGTAACGGCGAAAAAGATAGCCGGGTGGCTAAAATTGTGAAAGGTGTTCATCGTCCTATATAAGACTGTAACAACCAGTTACGTACAATTTTTGTTTCGTCGATTCCGTTCGGGTATTTTTGATGTTAGTGATGCACCTCGCATGTGGATACAGCATCGTTGAAAATGTCTATAAAATATCATAAATGATCGAAGTTAACCACATGTCAGCAGTCGTAACGCGCAAGACCTAAAAGTCTACATGAAAGCTGTTTTAAACACTTTTTTACAAAGCGAATCCAAAAGAAGTTACATAAAGTTCATGTAAAAATAATGGATTTCTTTTTCCCCAAACTAATATATATATATATATATAAGAGAGAGAGAGAGAGAGAGACACTAATTCAAATCTCTTTTTGTGCGAGAGATTTTTTTATTCTTGCAATTTTTTCTTTACGATGTATATGAAAATTTCAATCAGATTGAAACATAATCGACGAAATTATCATTAAAAAACGAAATGGTTTGACCGGCCATTTAGTTTTATTCGATTTTTCCATCGTATTTTATCGCATTGCACAAGTACTGTATCAGTAATTACTTTATATATGTATTGTTACTCCAGAACAAACTACATTCATATATCCAGGACTTTCAAATTATTAATTTAGCACTGTGTTCTAGATAATTTTTCTTATCTTCATATATTTATCTTTTACTTAACATATTTGCGTTACTCTTAAACTTGCTTTTCTGCTTTTCCTTAATCCTGCATCCTTATCGCTATCTCCGTCTTAAGTTATTCTCTACGTGAGAATTTTCTCATGAGGTCATCACATAAAAAGTACTTTTAATTGTGTTGGGAAAACTATTTTCTATAGCTTGTGATTGCAGAAATTTTAGAAAGCTATTTTGTATATCGTAAAGTTTTGTGAGATTTTTTTATTTTATAGACTGGCGTGTTGTACCTTTATGGAAATAATGTACTTCTTTACTATTGCATCTTAACTCAATCTACATTCTTATTAGTGATCAGCATCAGTTTATTTATTTGAGAATCAATTTTTAGCAAAGCTGCAAAGATGTTATAGTCTGGTCAGTAAAGCGGAAGATATTTCCTCTACATACGTATCTTTTATTAGACTGAGAAAAGAAGCCATTTGCTAATATCATGCCTTTCTTGTTGCACCAGCACCCGTGTACCAGTGTACTTGTGCACCACACCGCGCACCGAGCCAATTGTAGAGTTTTAGCAATTTCTTGCATCGGGAAATACACTATCGCACCATGCTTGTGCTTAACGACGTTTGCTGACGCTTGTATCATAAAAAATTTGCATGCTGCAACTCATTTAAATGAAAATCGCAAAGGTTTCTAATTCATTAGAGAAACTTAAAGAACAATTCGTAGAAAAGTTTGAAATGTAACACATTTAAATAAAACAAACTGTAATCTATTTGAGCAACTAAATTGCACTCTATAGTCATTCATAGAGGTGATTTGTGTTATAACACATAGTGACCATTAAAACATTTCCAAAGCGAAAACAATTCATGCAGAGTTAAAATGTGAGCAGAGAGAAATAACGACAGCAATTATTTGGAAATCCTTATTATTTCAATGGATTATCAGTTGATGAAAATTTTGTTTTATAATGATGCAAAATTTATTTTTTATGTCTTTCAGTTTACATACACACGCGTGCGCGCGCACGTGCACATATACATACGCACGCACGCCAGTATCTTCCTTGCAAACGCAAATCTTTTTCCATTACATATGCACGTTCAATTAGTAAAATTAAAGACAATTCTTTAATTTAGAAATCTTCGCGTTTAACAGAAATACATTCGCATATAAAAACATTTATTAGCTTTTTTTTTTTTTTTGTAAGCGAATGTTTTCTGTTTTGAAAATAGACATGACATTCATTTTTTTCTGTAAGTATATTGGCTTTCATAGAGAATTTGTTTTAGTCTTTTGAAGCTCTCTGTTATTTTACAAAATGTTTGCCTTGACATATTAATTTATTTTGCACTTCATCTCTAAGTGCAACGACACATTTAGGTTTTGTGTAGGATTTTGAGATCTTGTTCCAAAGAACTTTTTCTGTTATATCTACAAGAAATTTCACTTTTTTTTTTTAACCATAAAGTGGTTATTTCTTTCATTACAGTTGAGATCATACGTACGTCACTTCATTTTAATTATAATGGGTCTGTGAATTAAACAAATAATTGTTTCCTCCAATGATGTTGAATATTCAATTGTGTCCACCCTTTAAAAACAAGTCAATGTGTCAGTGGGATTCAGTGAGTAATTGGAAGGAAAGTATAGTTGAATATCTTAGTGGGATGGGTTATTTCATATATTCTTGGAGATTTTGTCTCGATACCACTATTAGAAAATAAATACTTAGTAATCATTAATTAAAGATAAATTTATTTCATGTAAAGCACAATAAATATTAATATTTGATTGTTTATGCAAGCAATAAACAAGTCAAAATATTTACTTTATGGTTATTTTAAATCAGTAAAAGCGATTTAAATGTTTTTATTTTTTTTAAAATTTCTTTCAAATGTAAATTAATTAGAATATAAATTTTAAATTTAATATATATAGAATATAAATTTTAACTATACTCATAAAGTAGAGTTTATTAGTAGAATTTATTTCAGTTGTTTTTTAGCTTATTTTTGTGGAGGTAAATGAACTGATGTCTCATTGTTTTATGATAATTAACTTTAAATCATATAAAATTTATTTAGTACTTTGTGTAATTTTTTTTTATTTGGCACTGAGTATCTCTTAAATAGTATTAGGCAAATTTTAATTTTATAAAATATTTATCTTGATATATTAGTTAATTTTTTTAACTATTTACCTTTTTAATGTACTTATGAAAATTCTTCTTTAAGTATAATTAATATTAATTAATAGATGACAAACTTTTATTAATATCACACTACAATAAACAATTCTACACAAATCTTTTTAATGTATGATAGCACATTCTTGTCATTAAGTATTTTTATCTTTCTTATAAACAATTAAACATAAATCTTTCTAAATTATATCATTTTGAAGTTGAATTCAGAAGAATTAATTCTGCTGGTTCTCAAAAACAAGAAAAGAAAGAAAGAATTTTTCAATCCACATCTCCCTTCAAGAAAACTCAAAATGTGTGCAGAACACACATATTTCTTCCAAGAAAATCGTTTCATCAACCAAGTTTCGCGAGAGTATTTATAAAATGTTACCATACCCGCTATTATGCTTGATGGATGCTCGTTTTTATGCACTCGAGCGATAAAATTGTTTTTAAAATCAAAAAGTTCGTAAAATAGAAAATCTTAAAACTAATTAGTTTATCAAATGCTCTCTCTTTATAAATAAAGTAATGTTAAAAAAATGTTTAATATGAAATATACAAAAAAAGCATGCTGAAAAAAATTCATAATTTTTTTACTTTGATTAATAAAATCTAAGTTAAAAACTGTTTTTAAGTATGTATTATTCTAAGTATAATTGTTGGAAAACCAGGAAAAGCAATCAATATTTTTTTTTCTCTATTTCAAAAGGTTTTATTCATCATCTTCTCTACCAATTACAATATTAGTTTGGGGAAAAAGTTATCCATTATTTTTTCGGTCTGTAGTGATCGCTATCTCGTGAGGTATCTATCAAACAATTTCAAATTTGTGCTCGTTGGAAAGGTGACATTTGACACTAAAATATCCTCTTGCGGTTTTTGGTTTGATTCATTCAGTTACGAGTACAAGGTTTTAAAAATAGAAGACAACAAACAGAAAATTCGATACATTTTAGTTTTTCTTTTATAATGGCGAAAATGCTAACCAGGTGGCTAAAATTGTGAAAGGTGTTTATCGTCCTATATATGACTGTAACAACCAGTTACGCACAATTTTGGTTTCGTCGATTCCGTTTGGGTATTTGGATGCTAAAGATGCACCTCGCATGGATACAACATCGTCGAGAATGTCTATAAAATATCAAAAATTATCAAACTTGACAACATGTCAGCAGTCGTAGCTTCGCACAAGATTTAAAAATCTACATGAAAACTGTTTTAAACCTTTTTACAAAGCGAATCTGAAAGAAGTTACAAAAAGTTCCCGTAAAAATAATGGATTTCTTTTCCCCCAAACTAATAGTCAGATATCTGACTTTCGATAGTTCTTACGTACAAATTACATTTAAACCCGGATTTTTAATAACTTGAAAATGGAGAGCAGTGGGTTTCTTTGTTGATGTTCATAAATCTTCATTCAAGACGTTAAGTAAATGCCCTTCAGTTATGGTGGTAATAAATCTGCATGTTAAAGCAGCTTTTTGTAGTCATTCATGATCTGAAACATTATGCAGAGCGTGAATGGAATGCCAAGAGATTCCAAGCCTTTAGCAATCTTTGTGATTTGCCCTTGAAGATGTTGATTACATTGTGATACCTAACAGCAATTGGATCAGATGAATTGGTTAAAAAAAAAAAAATCCGAGATTTCAACATCAGCAGTGAAGTTAGTTATAAATAGTTACCATTTTCCAATAAAAACGTTAATCCAAGATTCTAAACCATAAAATAATTATTTGCATAATAAAAATTAAAAGCAAATGGAAGATGCATGGAAATATGTTCTCAAAAGAAAAATTTTTCAAAATTTAATTGGTGGATTGCGAAACTATAAAATTAGCATTGTGTCAATGTGACCCTATCAGGGAACAGCAGAAATTCCTAAAATCGTATGTGTCAGTAAGGTTCCTGAAAACAAGCGTTTTCTGTATTATTAACATTTTTAGCTAATTTTTCAGATAAGTTAAAAAGTCTTAGGATCCCGACCTTTTCAGTGCAGCCTACAAAAATAAGCCCCTGCATTCCCAAGGAGAAGGGCAATCAGAGGAAAGAAAAAAAAAAGATCATGTAATCATTTTTGTTATTATCAAATTATAATTATTAAATGTATAATTATTCTCAATGTTCACTTTTTTGCATTCTCATCTCCATCCAATCAAGAATTAAATGAAAATTTGACAACACTGGTAGTGGTGTAGTCCTCAAAATCCATGATGTAATAGTAAAAATTGAATGCCGTAATCCAAATTATTGTTCAGTTTTCATATCAGAACTTAATGCCATAAACAAGGAAATAGAACATATGACTTCTATGAAGGACACCAGGGATATCTCGATTTTTACTGATAGTAAGAATCAATTTCTACGAAAGTGGGGAAACATTGATAACAGAATTGACTCTTCTGCAATGGATCACCTCCCAGGCAGACTTTAATGACTCTAAAGATGGTGGTTGATAAAATTTACTCAAGATAGAAAATCCTGCCTTGTATCAGCAAAATAGTCCTGCCCTCGAGCTAAAGGGTGATAGGAAACCGCTATTGCAAGACTAGTCAGTGGTCGTGAATTGGTTCAAGACCTGCCGCCTGAAATGCAATCTACACTAAGCTATATCCGATCATTTGCTATCCTGCAGAGAAGAATTTCATCTTGGAGCCATGGTATATGACTTTCTATCAGGGAACGGTCTTTTGGACTTGGTCTAGCTAGGCTCTAAGCCAAGTTACAATAACAAATACCAGAATTAAATGAATTGTGAGTAACAAAAACTTTTTCTACTTGAGAAAATTGCAGAACCAAAAGAGCCGTCCGTTATTAATTTTCCGGAGACATTGTATATGCGAATGTATGAATACTATACGTACCAACATTGAAAAACTGTACAATTATTTCTGATATAGAAATATTCACTAAGAGCACAGTTTTTGCTTATGAATGAAACAATATTCAAAATTTATTTTAATATCATGATTTAATAGCCCAGGGGGAGCCAATCACCTAGATTAACAACTAATTGTTCTGAGGACCTCATCAAACTTTAGGTCTTCTTGTCGTTTAGATGTTCTTTGGCGTATTAACGCGACTTATTTTAGTGTAACACCTGGCTCTTTAGGTAGCGTATATCAGATATTATTTTCTTGAATTCCGCCACTCTTCAGTAGGATCTTGTGCTCTAACCTTTCCTTTCTCATAGTCATGTTTCGGACACATAAGTCCGCACGGGTTTTATAGAATGACATCTTTGTTCTTAGAGATAAAATGCGGGATCTTAGTAAATGCTTTAATCCATAAAAAACTTTATTTGCTGGAACTATACCTATCTTAATATCTGGAAGAATCTTTTCTTACACAAAGATCCTATCGATAAATAATTTCGTCAGCTACTTCAAACTTAAGTTAGGACATTTTTGGAGCGCTATACTAATATTGAAGAGGATGAATGGAGATGAATTTTTTATACAAATAGGAACCCATTTATAGGATACAAGGAAAGGACAGGAGAGAAAGTACATCCATGGATTCGAACTCAGACCTCCCTATACGCACGCTGACACAGTAGGCGGCACTTAAAAGATCTAATTGAAAGGATGCCTTTTTGCATATAAATAATTAGTATACATAGGATAAATACAAACATTTGAAACGTTTTAAAAAATTATTTTATAGAAAGTATTCTCAACACAATGATATTTGCAATAATTTAAGTGTCATGGATGTCTATTTATTGCATTTTCAATTGTTAAATCCATCTGTACATTTTATAATCAATTCTTCTGATACTTAAATTCAATAATCACAACTTGTAAACTAAATTAAAAATTGATGAAAAAGGAGTTTAAAGTAAGCAATTCCCTTAGACCTAATTTTTTAAAGACATATAATGTACAATATAAATTGTTTTATCTCTTCCTATTTATACAACAAATATATTATGACCATTTAGAAAAGTGGGAAAAATCTTTATTATTTTAGTCTAACTTGATAATGACTTTACCGTCGTATAAGCTCTCAATTCAATCAAAAGTAGTATATTGTACTGCTACACTGTATAGGTTGGCAACCACGCCCACGCATAAATACAAATGATTAAGATAGATAAATCCGATATATTATAATTCCCACTGAACAGAATTTCTCTTCTTTGGAAGGTGGGCGCGCTGCCCAGGGAAATCAAACTTGGGAGCCACTAATCGGATTGGTTCTACCAAGTACTTGATGAGTCACGTGATTTTCCATGGGGAAAAAGAAACGATATTTAGCTTTCTTTGCATAATGGTGGAAATTTCCATCCCCAAAAATTATATAAAAGTTCACCTTTTTAATGTCCATTGCATAAAAAGAAACATAAGCACTGATAAGTATCATTATCAGTGCTTAAAGTTGTCTCATTCCGCTGTTTGTTGTAGTGGCAGTAAACGTATGATTTCGTTTTTAATTTTCTTTTATTGTATTAGAGTTTCTATTGCTAAAAAATTGAAAAATGAGTGGAAGAAAGGTCACGTGTTTCTGTTATTTTCCTCTTTTATTTCTATTGAGTACTAAGCTATTGATCTAACTTTGGATAATGATGGAAATTTTTAACAAATTGTTTTTTGCTCAATTTATACTATAAATATATACTAAGATATTTTTAACCATTTTTCCTTTAATTGTGAACATGAATTATATCAACTTGATTTATTTCACCAATAAAGAAAAAATCATGCAAAGAGTCTGTAGAACAAAAAATTATGACAAATATTGTTTTTGTATCAAATTAAATGCATGTTTGTGTGATCATTTTGTACTCTCATGTTTTCATCACACTCATGATAGTTTTCTTCAGAATTACTGTGCAAATTTTACATTTAAAATTTGAATTGCAAGAAAAAGTACAAAAAGGAAATGAGGAATGGACTTGACAGAATCTTAAATTGTAGCGGGGTAATACATTGCTAAATTAATTATTTGCAATACATTATAATATTGTGAAATATGAAGCCAAACATTTGTTCAGCATCGTTTAGGGTCTATACCAGGGGTGGCCAAGACGTCGACCGCGGTCGACTGGTAGACTACGAAGACATTTTAGGTAGTCCACGTGACCATCCCGATAATGACCTCGGTTATTAACAATTTAATTTATGACTTATATCATAGAATCAATGAATTATTTGAAATAAAAATTTACTACAGTCTACGCTTTAAAACCCAAAACAAACTGTGCAAATATTTACGATTTAAAGATTTATGATTTAAGGTTTACGATTTATATAAAACCTAAAACGGGCAGGATGAGCTTGATTAAAACATTAAAAAAAACAATAGAATGGTATGCATCTCAATTAAGAAAACATGAATTCAGAAACTTCAAAAACATGGAGGAAGAGTGCATCCATAATCCAAATTGAGGCTTCGAAGATTTCGCTGAACACTTAGATGTTTTGTTTGAAGAATTTGAAAGAAGATTCACACTGACTTATTTAGGTTGGATGTAATACTCAAATTTTATGATATTTCCATTTAATGAAAATATCAACATTGATGGAGTATCTGAAAAAATAGGACATTTAATAGATACCACTACAGTCACGGACGAGGAAGAAATTATTAAATTAAGATGCGATATATTTCTTAAATCCAGAGCACATTTAGCGACACTGATTTTTGGAAATTAATTTCCGAGGAAACGTTTCCAAATATTTACAAATTGATTTTATATTTGAAATCATACTTTGGATCGACGTATCTTTGCGAATCTGCTTTTTCAATAACGAACAAAAAAAACAAACATTTAACAGATTTAGTTTCATGTTAATGCATTGCAAGAGCTCGTACCGGCCACAATGTGATAAACTTTTGCAGATATACAGTGCCAAATTTCAACTAAACGAAGTGAATAGGATGGTCAATGGTTTTGATATATGAATAGTTTTATTATTTTTTAAATGACCACGGATCGTTTTTCCACTCCTGCTATACCAAATGTAACATTCTCAATATGCAAGAATTAAGATTTGCTTAATATTGTATTGATAACACAATATAACGAAATATTATGCATTAGAATATATATTGTGTAAATATAATATAAGTTGTGTAATTGCTCAAAAAATATTGGCTCATTATGAAATATAATTAATCATGCAATCTGTTTAGCAAGTTAAAAAGAAAAAAACTTAACCTTATGTACCAAAAAGTTATATTTGGCTTCTTAATGAGAATAGAATCCCAACATCTCTCACCTTGGGACAGAACTTGTGCAATGTATTGATAAATTTTTATAAAACAGCATATTTTAGTAATGGTTCATCATACAACATTATTTAATAATCAAAATTTTAAATAAATCATATCACATAAGGACGTAAATAGTGAACAATATTCATTCAATTGCAAATAATATAATTTAATTAAAGCGTCTCAGTGATCGTTTATTAATGTCATTGCTGTTGTCCTCCGTTTTTTAACACAGCAGCCTCCCTCACGAAATGGCTCATAGATGGCAGCACCATCTGGATCTTCCAATTTAGGAAGCCAGAGAATAGCCTGCTTCCAATCACTCCCAGAGATATTAAAAGGAACATGGAGGACATTGCGAATACGTGCATCAGTCGCTATTAGGGAACAGGATGTATCAATGGATAAGTTGGGACTCGAACTCTCTACCTTCCGGTCACGACGCCCTAACCAACCAGGCCACCACGGCCTTTCATGTAGTCTGAACAAAAGAAAACATGTCAAGTAACGGGTTTTTAACAAAAACAACTTTACTTTCACATTAACAACCTGGATTGATTTGTATCTTATTTGCAATACGTTTCCACTGCGTGTTTATACCGATTGGAAAACCAACAGTCAAACACTTTTTGAACCGAAGTCAAATGATAAGGATATGATAAGGTCAAATGATAAGCTGAATCTGCTCTGCACACTACATCACGACTGATCTTATGAGTCTCCTCCCTATTAAAGTGATATGCTGCGTCGAGTATAGAACCCATTCCATTCCGATCAAGAGATCATTCCTAATCTTGTCTACAATTTGTTTGGGCTAGTAATTTAGAGTTTTTTGTTTCCACGGAACTATTATTTCTGATCGAAAAAATAGTTATTTATTCTTTATTTTGAATAGCTATTATAAGAATTCGAATGATTAAAAATAATCCAAAAGACATTCAATTATTTAAACTGAGTGGCAGTTTGCAATTTATCAGTTTGGTACCAACCATGGTTGCGAATGTGGCTAGCAATTACCTTAAAAGTGTAATAATTCCTTATGGGCCATCCTAGAATATCAGACAAAACATTATTTAAAGAGCTCCTGTGGGAAAACTTAAGTGGAAAATATTTTAAAAATGCATAAAGCCACATTTATGACTAAAGTAGCCTATATTTAGTATATTAAATTTTAAAAATCGTAAAATTTATGTTGAATAAGTCTTCAGTTCATTATTTCGGTTGCTTTTATTTCATTTGGGCAATAGTTAAATAACTGTTATATTCTTTATATTTATTGCTTATATTCTATTTATGTTATAGTATTTGTAGAATAAAAGTTAGCTTTTTACTTGTCGTTTTTATTCTCTTCGTGCAATATTTATCAAATATTCTATTGTTTTTTTTTTTCCTTTTTTGCAAGAGTTGTACTATTTGGCACATTGTCTCTTTTTTTATTCCAACAAAAATTAGTATTTAATATGATGTAATTGCTGGAATAATAGATATTAAAATGCTTAACAAGTTCTACAAGTTCTTAACCATTTTTAATTTTTTTTTTCAAAAATGTTTCTTATAAACAGTTAAATAAGTGTTTCTGCTTTGCCCGAGGCGAAGATTCACTTCTTCAATTATAAAACATAATTTTAGAAATAAATTTAGAAATCTCTTTGTGTACATTGAACTTACTATTAACATTATTGTAGGCTACTATTGCATTAAATGTACAGTAGAAGTCCGATTATCGTTCGGGACCGGCTGGGTGCCGGACTACCGGAAATTCCGGTCTATCGGGCGGTAATTATAAGAACAATCAGGTTAATAATTAAACTACAAATAGTTTATTTCATATAATGTATGTACACGTACTGCACTTAGATTTCAAAAAAGTCACGAATGTTTTCTTGACTCTTTGGGCGTTTCTAATGATATGGAACTTCTGAAGCACTGTAACAGCCTCAGCTAAAGAAATAAATTTATTTAGTGATTCTGCAGCTTCTGCCCAGTTGATTTTTTCCTTTTCTTCGGTTTCGGCATCTGAGTCACTTTCTTCAAGATTTTGAGTAGGTTTACTACAATGTTGATAATGTCCTCATCGGTTAGTTCTTGTTCAACATTCTCGTCGATTAGAAGCCACTCTTTTATCTCATTATCAGGCAATTGTTAATTGTTTCCGAACAATACCGAGCGCTTCCGGATAATATCGAACTACCCCGAAAACTTCCGAATAGCTCTCGAGCGTTTTTATTTGCTTTAAAGACACACTTTTGGAGAAAACCAAAATTTTTACAATTTTTCGGAGCGATGCCGGACCATCGGGCATTCCGGACTGTCGGATGCCGGACTAATAGACTTCTACTGTATACATTTAATTTACCCTCTTCCTTCTGTCCCTTATCAACGTCCCTTATTCAAGTCTGCTACCATCCCCTGAAAGTGGTAAACACCCACAAGGGGTGGCTATTGCCCATTTGAGGACCTATGACATAAGGTGTTTGAAAAGAAAACACATAGAACTTTAAAGAAAATACATTTGAGGGGAATAATCATGCAAAAGGATTGCATGAAATTAATGGGTTTTTGTGTATTCCAATACACTTTCATCACATTTTGATTGTCCTAATGACGTAGAATTCTGAAACAACAGAGCAGAGTGAATTTTAAGTCTCTGAAACATCTAACTACGCATTCAACCAAAGTAAAATCTCAATAATTCAACTTTTTTTTAAATATAATGGCGGGCACTGGGTGATTAACCTCTTTACCATAACAAGGCCAGAAATTGCTACTCATATAGCATTACCCATTGGGCACCTGTGAAACAAGTCACGGAGGCGAGTAGCATTACCCATCATATCACACCACCATAAACCCCTTTATAGGGTGGGCCACATTCATACATCATACACTATTGTAAGGACAAGAAACACAGAGAAAGAAAGAGAAAGTACATCCATGCCCGAGTTGGGATTCAAAACCAGGTCCTTCCCATCCATAGTTTAACATCAATAATTTAACTGAAAACATGCAAAGGACATTAACACTGAATTTTCCGAAATAGAAAAGCCTTTCCTCTGAAAGCTTTCCGTATTTTTAACCCTTTGATCGATTATACATATTTTTTTTTCAAATTCATATTAATACAAGAACAATATATTTAAAATATCAATTATTACATCTGCTGTAGTTTGTGAGAAACGGTATAAGAGCCATTTTTTGTTTCACTTGACCCCTTCGAGATTTGTAATTACATGCCTCAGTGCCACTGATCATCGCTGAAAGATGCTCGTCCCACGAATCACTATTGAAAGGCTGATCCTTCTTTATTTTTGCACTAACAAGATCACTGCTTTAAAAGTAGAAACGGAAACAGGAATTACGTATAATTCAAAGCTTTCAGGGTATTATTGCTATTATTCTCCCCCCCCCCCACACACACTTTCTTTTAGGTAATTGGACCATTTTCTCCGGAATCGGCAAACATCGATGACAGAGACTTTTCCCATCGGACGACTGCTGTTTCGCATTGTTGCCAAATAGATGGCCTTTTGATCCGAATAATTTGCGCCGAAGCGACAAAGAAGAAACTACAAAAAAAAGGCTTTGTAAAGTTCGCTGCTCCCCCACAAATAAGCCACCCGAGATCCGCGTTCTTTTCCTAAAACATCACCGCCGGCTAAAAGTGTTATTCCGAAAGAAAATGGCGGGCGATATGAAATAATAAATAAATGGCGGAGTCACTTAAGGTCATTTAGGAAGTGTGAAAGGACCCCCGCAGTTCCCCACTTCTATACGCCCAATGAAGTTAGGCCTTTTATCTCCGGCAGATCCTTCTCCGTGACTTTTTTTTTTTTCGTTTGCCATAGCGCTGAGAACAGGACTTGTCTATTTTTATTGCGTATTTTTTTTTTTGACACTGACACACCTACTCTTTTTGTCGTTCTCAAAAGTTGAGCCCATTTGGATACTTCTGGAGGCTCTCGTGTTTGAATCAGAAGCACTTTGTTTCTTTTAGAGCCCTTATATAGAACAGTTCAAATAATAGTTTTACAGATACACTTCATCCAACAGGAAACGGAACATTAATTCTGGAGATCCAAATTCACCTCAACAGTTCTTCTTCTTCTTGAGCTTGTCAGATATGTGGCACCTCTGCATTGTTGCATTTTGTACCAAGCTCCAAGCCCAATTTTTTCCTAGTTCCATTGTCTTGGGTCACCTACTTTGTTTATAAAGTCTGATAGGCCCTCAATGGAGTTTAGGTGTAACTCTTTAGGATATGGATTACCTAGAGTAGTGAATCTTGTAAGGGTAAGAGCATCACACTCATATAGGATACGATGAGCTGATTCTACCCCTGCGTGGCATTTCCTACAAATTGGTTCCTGTTTAAAAAGTCCCATTGTATGAAGGTGTTTCCTGAAATGATAGTGCCCAGTAATGAAGTCTACAATTGCTTGAGTCTTCAATCTCTGGAGTCTAAGAATTCAGATGCAATTTCCTCAGATGAGTTGAAAATCATACTTTTTGCATGTTTCTGTCCAGGC
This sequence comes from Latrodectus geometricus, assembly GCA_026290005.1. Classification (NCBI taxonomy): domain Eukaryota; kingdom Metazoa; phylum Arthropoda; class Arachnida; order Araneae; family Theridiidae; genus Latrodectus; species Latrodectus geometricus. The sequence continues at coordinate 1,342,328 of JAPDSC010131936.1, read as the reverse complement.
CAAACTTTGTTCATCTTCTGTTTTTCCCATTTTTGAATGGCCTTCCTTGTAGTCTTCATGTTGATCCCACAAAAGATTGAACTTGTTACTCCAGTATTGCTTGTTTTGACCCGTCGTGTTCACTATAGATGGCTGGGGAATGTTACAGAGGTCCTCCAAATGAAATGATACCTCTAGGAGTCTTCTGCTAGGTCCTTATTGCTTCTAAATAGTGAAAACTCCCAATGAGCAGATAGAGCTAAGATTTGGGTTAGGTACACATACAGTCATTATATTTTATGCAAACAGATGATTATTATTTTTGATTTCATAGAACACCAAAACAACTTTTTTGTCGTAGTTTCATTCACCAAGTTGCTGAATGAAACGTGAATAGTTTCATTTAGCAAGTATAGTACATTTTATTTGGGATTTTTAGTATCTCTTTATCGTATTATATTGTGTTTCCAAGCTATCACCTGTATCATACACACACGCATATGTCGTGATATACATTGTTTGAAATATGCATAATAATTTGTATAAGGTATTACGACAATTTATATACCCTGTACACAAATAAACTAAAATATTTACAAATTATTTTTCCAATAAACAATAAAATATTGAAAGTTATTTTTATTTTATGTTTTAAACTCATATTTGAATATCTAACTTTTTTTCGAAGTAAATCATCTTATTCTATAAAATGCCTAAATCAATTTTTTTTCTAAATATATAAGCAAAATTATTAAAAAAAATTATGAAAAAACATAAAAAGTGTATAAGTTTATAACTGGCAAAAAACCTAACATGAAGAAATAGATTTTGCAAATGAATGCATGTAAAGCTTCTTTTCAAATGTTATCAATTTGCTGCAATTTTCTGTTAATTTAAAGTTATTACTGAGATTTTATAGCACTGAAATATATATACTCTGCAAAATGCTGGTAAAATATATATATATATATATATATACAAGGTTAGGATTACATTGAACAATTACGCTTGTATGAAGAGCTTTGTTCGAAAATCTCTCCTCTTCAAATGGTATTATTTGTGTTCTGAATTTAAGGAGTGATCAATTTTTTACATTCCATGAACAACGAAAGATGGATGTTGCATTTCTGTCTAGTGGGTGTTTGGAAGTTTTACTCCCTTGGAATGCCGTCTACTGTCCTTAAAATGTCTTACAACAGCCCTAAAATATTAGGCTGTTACAGTGTTCAAATTTTTTTTGTAACTTTTCTTTCGCCAATTCAGAAGCTCATCTAGCACCAACCTAGATTGCGGATTGATTCTGTTGAGCGGCAAACATACCTTCAACTGAATAGGTATGGATGAAAAAACTGTCATTTGAAGCTTTTGATTCAGTTGACCGTCTCTCAACAGCTACTGCGTATGATTTCAAAATGCATCAAATCAGCTAAAATGTTTCTCATACGAAATGAAAAGAATTTGCGCTGTTGATTGGTAAGAAGACATGCAATGCTGATACTTTCTCCTCCCAACTGTTGAGGTATAGAAGGTAATGAAAGAGCTGATGAACTTGCAAAACAGGGATCCTCTTTCAATCCAAAACGAATGGAACCCTTTTGTGGGATAAACATGAAGACTACAAGGAAGGCCATTCAAAAATGGGAAAAACAGGAGATGAACAAAGTTTGGCCTGACTCTCCTGGACAGAAACATGCAAAAAGAGTTACACCTAAACTCCATCGAAGGCCTATCAGACTTTATAAACAAAGTAGGTGACCCAAGACAATGGAACTAGGAAAAAATTGGGCTTGGAGCATGGTACAAAATGCAGCAATGCAGAGGTGCCACATATCTGACAAGCTCAAGAAGGAGAAGAAAGAACAAGTTCAATCCATAACTTGTTCTATTGTTAGCCCGAGTTGCCGATGGATCTATTGAGGTCTGGTTCCCAATGTACTAAGTGTCTAGATTATACACTTTAACTTATTATAATTTAGTAAATAAACAATGTTAACAATAGACACTTAATAAAATCCCAGGTTCATATTCATTAATAAAGTTTATTATCAAGATCAATTCAGAATTACATACATAACATAAACAACATGGCCAAGTTCAATTCCGGATTGATCTCTTGATTAGTATTAATATTTGATTCACTAATTACTAAACACAATTGTATTCAAAAAATAAAATTAAAGGCTTTTACAATACTAACTATATTACAAGAACGTCCCGAGTTACTTACAAGGGAATTACTTATCTGGAGACGCATGGGTAATCCACGTGGGGTACTGTTAGGCTTACTACTGGACCGGACAACCAGGAACCCTCGGGAAAATATCAATGTGTCTCAACTCCAGCAGACTCGCCTCGTTCGCAACTATCCCCGGTTCTCTCTCAGCTTCGACCTTGTCACGTCAGGATTCTCTCCCCAGGCAACTCCGGCGACTCGAACCCTTCTCCTTTCTTCGACAGGCCTCCGCTTGCTCCAGTCCAAAACCGGTTCCTCGCTGACCCCTTGTTTTCACTTCATGAGTTCTCCTCATGTTGAATTACCCAGCGCCCCCTCACAAATAGTTCTAGTTGCCAACCACAAGAAAATTTAATTTTTACTCATTTGTGTTCAGCACACCAAGTAAGAAATTATGTCAAACAGCTGTTTTTTATTTTGATTCAATGAAGTATGCTGGACAAGAATACGAATTACGAATAATAATAGAGTTATAAATTCATCCTATAACATTTACAATTGTTCACTTTGGTAATAAGACATGAACTGGCGCCTTTGCTTCCCATATAAGAAATAATTTGAGCAACTGTTTGAATACAAATCTCTTAATTTTGATTCAGGGAAGCATGCTGAGCAAGAATCAGAACCATGAACAAAAATGGATTTACAAATCCAATAGACAAAATTATAACCTGAGTAATAATACATGAATTGTTTCACGAGTAAGAAATAATATTAGGTTAGGAAAAAAGAAATCCATTATTTTTACGTGAACTTTTTGTAACTTCTTTCAGATTCGCATTGTAAAAAGGTTCAAAACAGTTTTCCTGTAGATTTTTAGGTCTTGTGCGAAGCTACGACTGCTGACATGCTGTCAAGTTTGATAATTTTTGATATTTTATAGACATTCTCGACGATGTTGTATCCATGCGAGGTGCATCTTTAGCATCCAAATACCCAAACGGAATCGACGAAACCAAAATTGTGCGTAACTGGTTGTTACAGTCATATATAGGACGATAAACACCTTTCACAATTTTAGCCACCTTGTTAGCATTGTCGCCATTGCAAAAGAAAAACGAAAATGTATCGAATTTTCTGTTTCTTGTCTTCTATTTTTAAAACCTTGTACTCGTAACTGAATTAATCAAACAAAAAACCGCAAGAGAATATTTTAGTATCAAATGTCACCTTTCCAATGAGCATAAATTTGAAATTGTTTGATAGATACCTCACAAGATAGCGATCACTATAGACGACTACCGAAAAAATAATGGATAACTTTTCCCCCAACCTAATATTAACTATTTGAATACAAGTTTTATATTCTTTCATTTTGATTCAATGAAGAGCAATCACGAGCAACTCTGGTGTTTCACATTCACATCGCAACATTTGGTATTGTTAGACAATATTCGAAAATATTTTCATTGTATAAAAAGAAAAATGGCAATACAAATTTTCGGTGGAAACAAATAAGAAGCATTGTACTTAACGTTTGTCATTCTCTGCATCCCCCACCCTACATGTGCTGCCAAGGGATGTTTCGTGCCGGGAGACATGAAAAGAGTTCTGATTGAATCGTTCTGTTTGGGGGGAAGGAAATACAAAGTATTGCCTTATTAGGGAAGACGGTCGTCAACAAATGGCTGTCTGACATGAAACCACCCAATTAAGGGATGTTAAGGCTGTCGTCGGGCCACGCGCCAGTCCATAAAATTCGAATGGACGATGTCCGAAATCAGAAAAAGTAAAAGAACCGTCCATTAAGAGCACGGTGGGTGGGTGGCGTGATAACAATCCTCGGCGACCCGCTGCGAATATTTTTGTCTTTTGTTACGTGGCAACAGGTGAGCAACATTCGATATCAAACTGATCGTCACGAGAGATGGCATTAATAGGTGGCATCCTACCTTCTCCGAAAAGCATTTGAACTGTATGGAAAAAATATCGAGATACAGGGTATGAAGTAGTTTTTGAAGAAAAGTGTTGTCAAAAAGACAAAGCAACATTTCTTACCTCATAAAAAATATCAAGTGAAATTTTAAAATTTAAAAACTGAATGAATCTCTCTATTCTTTTACTTCTAAACCAATCTCGAATGACAAAAATTAATCCGTGAACATGATTAGAATGAACCCAATCTAATGACGAATCATTTTTTCTCAGTGAAGGGCCCCAAATCGAGTAAATCTTCCGATTTCTATTGAGTGTTGCTAAAACAGTAAAAAACAAAGCCACTTTTATTTTATTTTCAGAAAGATTTCGTACATCAGCAGTGATTTCATCAATAAGCAACAAATTTAGAACTATAATCTAAGATCAGTGTTTCAAAAATTGTGACAAGATTTGAGAGGAAACAATTTATCAAGTTAAGACACTTCTTAGACGAATTCAGTATCTTTGTGTGTGTTCCCAAACAATATAAATTCTATTTTCAATTAAATATGAGATTTATCCGTCTGCGCATTTGAATCGAGAATTTCATGGCGCCATTTGTTTTCCTACCGAGCAAAAATCGTACTATAGACATTTTTTGTGGCTGCAAAAGACGATAATGAAGCTCACTATCTTTCTTTTAAAGCCCTCTACTTAGCTGGCTTATGCAAAATGTTCCCCCAACTTCCTTTTTGTACTCCCTCACAGTATCCGGCTTCATCCGGGAAGGGGGGGTCAATTTCCATTTCATCTCAATTATCGAATCGAAGGATGGCAATAAAAAGAATATCCTTTTCGATTCAGTAATTAGGCACCAAAAGACCGAGGGAAGCGCTCGAAAATTAAATACGAAATCTATTAAAGGGGACGATTTTTGTAACAGAGCAGAGAGCGCCCCCGTGGGAAAGGAGAAGAGAGGAGAAATGCAAAGGGGGAGCTGTCTACCTCGGAACACGGATTTAAGCCCCCACGAATCCGAACGTTTTCATTCGGTTCCGTTATATTAGCTGAGATAGGAATGGATTGGTAGGGTGAGATTTTTCATGTCCCCCCCCCTCCAAGAATGTATGAGGGTGAAGCTCCGATTCATTCCCAAAAAATAGTTTTTCTACGTAATCCCAACAACTTTCTCGCGTGGCTTGTTACATCTTATTCGTAAACTAAAAATAAGTAGCAAAACAGAAGTCGCGTTAAAATATAAACAACGGGAAACTTTGGAAAAAATAAGCTAATAACACGAAATTGATAATTTTCACATATAATCATGCTGCTTTGTGTCTTTTTTTGTACTGAATGGCTTTGTTGACGTTGAAATCGATAACATTTTGTGTTGAAGTCAAATTCATTGTTCAGGTGATATGAATAATAAACTGATATTATGAATAAATATGGTGATACTTCCAAATACCGCCAATTTAGTGGGCCAATTAGTATTCTTTTCACCACATTTGTAAGCAATTTCAGCTGCGACATTTGAAAATTGTTGTGAAGCATCTTAATATTCTAGATAAGGGTTCATATTCATGAGTCACAAGGGAAAAAACTCGGAAATATCAGAAGTTTTTTTTTTTCTCCCTAATAGCGGACACACTTGAGTAATTAACCCATTTGCCGCAACAAGGCCGGAATTTGCTACTCATTTTATCGTCACCAGGTGGGCACTTGTGAACCAAGTCACGGAGGTACGTGTAGAACCGCCCACGCCACACCACAACAAACCCGTTTATAGGAGGGGGGGGGGGCACATTCATCCATCATTTGAGGAAAGGACAAGAAACACAGAGAAAGAGAAAATACATCCATGCCCGAGCCGGGATTCGAACCCAGGTCTTCCCCATCCGTAGTCAGGTACTCTAACTACCAAACAGGGTGGGTGGCATGTCAGAAGTACCCACTCGTAAATTTTTGGATAAGGAAAATAGGCCAAAATTTCACTACTATATATTGAATTCATCGTACCGAATAATATCGCCAATGTACATTCTGCTAATAATTCAAAAACACCAACTTTTGGCTCCTACAGTTGATAAGTTGTGAACACAAAACCCTTTGTATTATTTAAAAAATTAAGAAATACGGAAAATGGGAATAGAGTATTCAATTTAATGAATAAAATATTGTTAAAACTCTACTACGTAGAATTTATTTAAGCTCCCATTACTATTATTTAGTTTCGTTCTTGTTTTTATTAATACCATAATCTGAGAATTTCAATTTATACAAACAAAAAAGTAGTGATTATTTTCATATTACATTACTTATCATGAAAGTTAAAACTACTGCACAATAAATTTTCGTGGAAAACACTGGAATTCTCAGTCATCCGAATAAGAAATAATGATGTAAACATCCAACATCTATTTCAAACCTCGCGTTCAGAATGGTTTCTAACTGATTTGAATTTAGTCTGGAAACAACTTTAACATTTTTCTGTTAAGTTGCTTTAAAAAAGTTGAAACATTAGAGTGATCAGCCAAAGTAGGAACAATAATAACAAAAAGATTTGTTTACTGAAAAATTGAATTCAATTTTAGAAAATCTTAAAGAATCCATTTTAAAATCAGGTCTATTTTATGTATAAATTATTTATAACCTCGCATTCTGAGGTTATGGCAAACCTAAGACAAACAGTTGGCGCTATAAAATTTATTAAAGAAATTGTTTTTACTACAAAAAATATGAACAAGTAAAAATGCTTTTATTCTTCTAGAAAATAATAATTTCAGATGAAATGGGGGTCGGAAAAATCGATTAAACATTTCCTCCTGTAATTTTATTTTGAACTCGGATATTTTTGACTGGTATTTACAATGTGACAACACCTCGTGTTGTGAGAGCATGATTTGAAATTATTTATTATGAGGGAGTTAGAAACACATTTTTTGGAAGTGTTTACCGCTGTAATTATTTCCTTTTCAATCAAGCCACTCACCGAGGCGTGCATTTGGCGACATGTCCTCCAAATAACAGCAGGAACTCGCCGAGGCGTGCCAAGGGGCGCGAGTTGCAGGTTCGTCCGACGCACGTTGCGTGTGCGTCCGGGGGTGCGTTCGACGGGATCGCGTGCTCGCTTTTTCCCGGGGATCCGGATATCCGGCATCGGCCGATCAACCGGTAAATGAAGAGACCCTCTTCCCTTTCGCAGTCGGCAGAGCCCAAACAATGCCGACCGTGGAGCATCGATGACAGAAGCCGACTTCCGAAATGATTCTGCTCGGGCAGACGATAAAAATTGGGAAAAGGGAATTTCTCTCTGAAATAATGGGTTTCTCAAATCTGATTGGATCGAGGGAGACTGCCTTTCACAACTGTTGCCAAAAATAGGGAATGGAAATGTATCGCCAGCGAAGTTCCCGCTTGAATACTGACTTCCTCTTCCTGTGGTTATGTATGTTGGAAGGAATTCCGATCGAAACTCGAAGAGAAGTCCACGCGTCATTATCGGAGGCAGCAGCTTGTAATTGGCTGCGAGGCTCCTTGCTTCTTAGAAACAATGTTCAAGAAAGTTGGGTACAGAACAATATTAAAGAACATATTCGCGGATAAATAATACAACGACATAGTTCGATAATTCGAAATAGTTCAACAATATAATAGGCCAGTTTATCTTTCATCTGAATTATTCTTTCAACCCATATCTCTTGTTTTGGAAAATATTTTACTGAAACGTTATCATTGATATAATTTAAATAAATTACTAAATAATTATAATAATTAAATATTCTAAAAGAAATATCAGAAATGCTGTCCGTTTCCTTTGTATTCATTTATAATAACGTATTGAAACAACAAGCCAGCTAAAATATTGCACCTCGTAAACTATTTTCGTTTCCTCCGCTGCTGATGTCGCCTTCCAGTACAAATATTGATTTGATCTATTTTTAAAATACCCTTGAAGAACTGTTTGCAAGTATTTTCAAGACCTGCTTTCAGTTCACAGCTTGTAATATTATTGACGTCAAAAGATAAAAATCATTTCCTCTGTTTAAAAAAATTAAATGAGAATATCTAATAAAAAAATCGTGATTAAGAATTTATCGAAGAGTCCAATAGAATTCATTTGTTAAAATGTGTAATAGATTTAAGTAAAAAAATAATAAATAAATAAAAAAAATGTGCATAATTGCGTGAATATTTAGACAATATGCATTTTTTTAAAAAAAAAAAAATTCAAATGAAAATCTTGAATTTTATTTCCTTTCTTCTATCAAATCATTATTTACAATTTTCACAGAAGCAGCATATTTAATGAAATATTTTAGTTACCTAATGTAGCTGCAAATTCTGTTTTTGACCGCGATTTAATCAATTAGTCTTGAATAGCTAGAGAAGACATTATTAATCACTTGTTGAATGTTTCATGATGCACTTATTTGTGTTGTGTTTCAATGTCAAAGAATGTAAATTGGCAGAAGAATTTTTAGAAGGAAATGGTTACGGATGTGCGCATTGATTTATGCGCATTTGTAAATGTTCTCACAGTTACATATATGCACAATAACTTGAAAAAAAGTGACGACGGATCACTTTCAGAAACAAATTGTGAATTCAATACTTTTTTTTTTTAGTAAAAATAAGAGAATGTGTGTGTGGAACCTCTTCAACAATGAAAATATTTATTACGTAAACTGTGTTTTTCGCCGATTTATTCAAAAAAATTAATCGCAAAGCCATTGGAGGGGGGGGGGGAACTTTATTTAAATCGATTTCGCCCACAGCAATTAAATGCTGGAATAAATTGATTCGTAGAGGTAATTTAAATGAAGTGTGTCGGGAAATTGAATTCCTATTTTTATTTCCTCGTGATTCTCTTTGCGAGCATCCCTTTCTGATAACTCGTTCTTCATGATTTGAATGGTCTGATAATAATAAATCGCTTGCGATTGTTAAGAATGCGTCGAAGGATAAGTTTTCTAAAGTTGTGGTTAAAAGGTTTTTTTTTCTTCATATGAGGATATTTACCTCATTTTAAAAGGAAAACACGAAATATTTGTCATGTGGGCCTTCCCAGCATACGCCGCTTCAGCAAAATGAAGCATCAGTTGCCGTGGTGAGTAATTGGTTGGGTGACCACTTTCGCCCTCACTGGGTTACTGGAGCTCTTTGGATTAGGAACATGTCCATCTATGACATTCAAAGCGCTTGTGTAGGAGGGATGTGGAGAAGAGGATGTCTCGTCAAACGTCCATGGTAAAAATGGTGACACGATTATTCCAAACCCTCTAATATTAAGGTACAGTCTCAACTACACCGCTTTATATTTGTATGTGTGTCACGATACTCTAATCTAATTTCTAACTGCTTACTAACTACATAATTATGCTTTATGAAAACAATCAAGGGAAGGAATAATTGCATTCGTATACTATCCCTTTCAAAATGGCTGTCAGTTAGAACTTCGAGGCTCATAATGACGAAACAAATTTTAGAAGAAATAACGCAACAATCAATAGCTTCATTCAAATCAAGGAAGCTTCGGTATTTTGGGTTGATAGAATGTAATTTTCCGTTTTTTATGTATTTATAATTTTATTTTCGGAATGACTGAAAAATATTCTCTAGCTATTAATTCCGTTTCAGCTATCATTGTGAGGAAATCAAAAAAACCTACATTTTGTTATTTAGTAATCATGAAATACTCTGACTCATGTGGTTCAACAATGGCTGTAATCGAACAAGTCAGACTCATGTAGTTTAACAATAGCACCACCACTTTATAGTGTACGCTGAAACATTTGAGTGTCTGTTGCAAGACAAAATGTTATTGTTTCGTATACTCTAAATAAAAAAACAACTAAACTCACCCGGGCCATGTAGTAGATTAACAATTTTTCTTAAGTGTGATAGGTCGATCAAAGTAATGATGGAACAGCGGAAATGTTTTGACATTAAGTATTGGACATTTTAATATTCACTGCCTTAAAGGAGTACGTTTTAAAGATAGTGGACTGTATTCACATGTCGCAAGGGAGTTGAGCTGGGATCGGACCCAAGAGCATTGGACCATGCTTCTGTCAGAGTAGAGATTTTAGTTTTTTCTTTGCAACGCATGGATACTCCCGAAAGGCTGGACATTAAAATGCGTTTAGACCTACTTCAAAATAAAAAATCTGCAATCGATTCTTTTTTCTTCCATCCATGTAAAAAATGAATATATTGAGAAAAAATGAATGGTTGATTTGGTGACTTCAACAACTCCAGGCGTCGTTTCTGAAATCCCTTCAAGCAGTTGATTTCCGTGATGGAGATTTTATTTGTCTTAAAGATTATTTCGATTAAATCTGAGTAAGCGCAATGATTTTTCTAATGACGCTGTTGGAGCTCTGCAGCATGTATGGGTGACAGTGAAGTAATGCCAAAGGGAGGGAGGAAGTGAGTATCACCCCTGCTAAGTTGCGACACGGATCAGCAAGGGACGCTTTTCCCGCTCCATTTTGAATTAAATCCCATTTAAGAACCCCATGGCGCGAGAGATCTTCAAATCGAATTACAACCCATTTCCCTCTCTCTAAAGGGTCAGCTGGAAAGCTGTTAAAAACGACAACCCGGCCAATCTAGCAGGTCCCGACACGCCCCTTTTCTTAAAAACAGAACATGCAGATGAAAAGGTGTAAATGGATTTGCTGGGAACCTGAATGGGTCCACCTGATTGGCCAATTATGGTGGGAGAGGAGAGACCCTCTCTCCAGAGACACCAGTTTTCATCGCCCCTGTTGTGGAGGAGGGGGGGATGATTTTTCTTTTGTGTAGCGACGACCTGGAAACTACTTTAGAATCACCAAATGGGGAGATTAAAACCGTGAGCAAGTAAAATAAATGGCTTTTCATAATTGGAGATCAGTTGCAGTTTCTCATTTAAAAGTGTTGATTAAAAGAAGAGGCAGAACTCTGGAGCGGAGAAATTAGTTTTTCAAACGGAATGGAACATCATCCTTGCTTTCCTTTAAGGCTGAGGACTTTTGTTGAGGAACGAGAAGCGAAATCTTTTAAATGTCTTCAATTTATTCCTTGAGGTTTTTATGATGTATTTGTTGAACACCATAGAATCAGCATAGTGTATTTTGGAAATGATGTCTCCTCGCAGAATTTTATATCAGCTAGGTGAGGCAAAACTATTTTCCACACAGGTACTCCTAAGGAGTATTTTTGAATTTTTTGGCGATTAGAATAAATCGCCAACCCTTAGGAAGTTGTTAGGTTATAATTTTTTTTTTCAAATAAGTAAATTTAATTCAATTAACATTTAAAAACATAAATAAAATTATGAAATATTAAGATTTTTGTTTCTTCTTCTTCTTCTTGAGCTTGTCAGATATGTGGCACCTCTGCATTGTTGCATTTTGTACCATGCTCCAAACCCAATTTTTTCCTAGTTCCATTGTCTTGGGTCACCTACTTTGTTTATAAAGTCTGATAGGCCCTCAATGGAGTTTAGGTGTAACTCTTTAGGATATGGATTACCTAGAGTAGTGAATCTTGTAAGGGCAAGAGCATCACACTCATATAGGATACGATGAGCTGCGTGGCATTTCCTACAAATTGGTTCCTGTATAAAAAGTCCCATTGTATGAAGGTGTTTCCTGAAATGATAGTGCCCAGTAATGAAGTCTACAATTGCTTGAGTCTTCAATCTCTGGAGTCTAAGAATTTCAGATGCTATTTTCTCAGATGAGTTGAAAATAAGTGTTTTGTTTAAAAGAAGGCATTGGAATCATCCACACAAGAATTCTAATGAAAATCCGTAGTTAAAACAAAGTGTTCTAAATTGCCTGTGGTGAGATAAAAGCTAGGGATGCTACAATACAATGTAAAATATTGTCTCGATCTTTCAAACGTAATAAAAAATCTTACCAGAAAAGTGGTAATATGCGCCGAAAGGGTTGTATGGTCTGTATTTATACTTACGATACACTATTGTAAACTTGAAACAATTAAAATGATTGTTAACATATTTATAAGCGTATTGTTATTATTAATTTTGTAGATTCGTGATTTTAGTTGTCATTCTTTTCTTTGTATGTAATTTTGTTTTGGATAACATTTGACATTATTGTTAGTTATCACAATGATTATTTGAGATGAAACCAGAAGCTACTTTGAACTGTATTATTCCCTTGAATTTCTATATTGTAGTTAGTTTGATCATTTGGAGATGGCAGGAGAGAATTGCTTAATGCGACTCCTCAAGAAATGAGGTCTTTAACTATCAAGTTGCTTAACTTTTCGAAAACAAACTCACACAAGTTTAGAAATTTAGGGAAAAAGAAATCCATTATTTTTACGTGAACTTTTAGTAACTTCTTTCAGATTCTCTTTGTAAAAAGGTTTAAAACAATTTTCATGTAGATTTTTAGGTCTTCTACGACTGCAGACATGCTGTCAAGTTTGATAATTTTTGGTACTTTATAGACATTCTCGACGATGTTGCATCCATGCGAGGTGCATCTTTAGCATCCAAATACCCAAACGGACTGGTTGTTACAGTCATATATAGGACGATAAACGCCTTTCACAATTGTAGCCACCTTGTTAGCATTTTCGCCATTGTAAAAGAAAAACTAAAATGTATCGAATTTTCTGTTTGTTGTCTTCTATTTTTAAAACCTTGTACTCGTAACTGAATTAATCAAACAAAAAACCGCAAGAGAATATTTTAGTGTCAAATGTCACCTATCTAATGAGCATGAATTTGAAATTGTTTGATAGATACCTCACGAGATAGCGATCACTACAGACGTCTACCGAAAAAATAATGGATAACTTTTTCCCCAACCTAATATATATATATATATATATATATATATATATATATATATATATATATATCAATAATTTATTAATTGTTTTTTTTTTTTTTTTTTGGTTTTATGGATTTATCATGTATGCTTATATTGATTTTATTAATTTGGTGTAATTCCCTCCAAAATGAAATTCTACTCAGATGGTTGGACAGTAATGAAAATCATCACGGATAAATAAATAGTCAAAAACACTTTTGCTTGAGCAAAAGATGAAATACTTTTACTAACAGAAAAATTATATGCGTGTTTGAAAATTTTATTACATAAAGAACCATGCAGCTCTATGCTTTTAAGGATTAAGACATATTTTTAAAAAAACCTTTCCCAATCAGAATTTATAAAACTGGCTTTTTTTTGGAAAATTCATTAAAAGAAAAAAATCATGAAATTATTTATTAAAAAGTTGCATGTGAAAAAGAAAAAAGGATTCAAGTGAACAATACACTTGTGTTTAGTAGTCAAAACAAAATATATTATAATTGTGTATTTATTGCCATAGGTATACGTTTATACTCGAACTATCACCACATCTAAATTATTTCTGGACATTTGTTTTCAGTATGAAAACAAATGTCCAGATTGTATTTCGATTTGATTCGGGTACAGGACTGTTGAAGCAAACAATTCTGTAAAATAAGGGTTCAAAATCCATGAACAGAGCAGTTAAAAAACGAAAATTATTATTATTTCACTGTCCAATAATAGAATGTACGCACATCGAATTGTATTTCCGGAACTCTGTTCGCTTCAAGAATAGAGGCGTATAGTTTTTTTCCCTCTTTTAAAATGTCCTCTGAAAGGTCGGGTCGAGGACAAATGCATTGTAATTCGAATTCTTTCTATGTTCTTGAAAAGATTAGGAAAAATAATTCTATGATCTGCTAATTTATACGTATGAAATAAAATTAGGGAGTACTACCGTAATTTAAAGATTATAAATGCTTTATTTATATCTTAATTAAGATTAAATAAGTTATTATATTTAAAATTATTAATTATCATCATGTTTTCGAAAATCATTCTGATGAAAGAAAAACAAGCAGTAAAAAATATTTTTGTTGGATCCTAGGCCCTTGGCGCAAATAAGTTTGGTTGGCGATAAATTTCGCCAGTCTTGGTAATTTTACTTTGATACACAAGATATGATAAACCTAACTATTTCTGGAATTCTTATTTCGCTACCTTGTTCTGCCTTGGCGATTTTTTTCAGTTCGTCATCAAGGGTGTGGCTCTCCTAGGACTTCACCTAATATATTTACGTATACGTGTGTGTGTACAGACGTATGTATTCATTACTTAGAGTTATTTCCACTAACCATTCATTTCGAATAAAAAAAATCTTGTTTTCTGCTTACAAAAAAATTTCTAGAAAAAAGCTAAAGGGATAAGTTTTTTTTTCTTTTTTTTTTTTCCTTTCTTTCTTTTTTTTTTTTTTTTCTTTTTTTTTTTTTTTACAATCTAATGATGCATGGTGAAGTGCAAAATTTCCAATAAATAGTTTCGTCACGGAAGTGTAGATTTGGCGAATAATCGCAATTCTTGGAGGCATTTAAAAGTCTGTCCATCATACTGAGTTCGAATCCCGGCTGATCCGAAGATCCGTCATTTATGGCCATGGTCATATTATTTCCCCCAGTGGTCACTAATGGCGACGTAAAATTTGTTGTGGTCACAATATCCTCCAAGTTCTCATTCCAAATTAATACATCTGTTGATGTTAGGAGCCAGACCTTTGGTCTTCTATGGTATCCTATCTCTAAATTGGAAGACCCAGATAGTGCTGCCATCTATGAGCCAACGTCGTATTTCCACCCTCGTGGGGCGGTGCTCTGTTCGAAAACAGAAGATGCGCTCTTTCTGACTTCATTCGCCCGTCTCTGCCACGTGTCATAAGTAACAATATTCTATACTCAATTTTATATTCATACTCATTTTCTCAACAAAGTTTGTTAAGATTTTATAATGATTAAAACACTGAATTTATAGTTATAACGTCTTTATTAATTTTTCAAAAAATCAATTTCCTATTGATCAGCAGTTTTATACATTTAGGATGGAGAAAACCATAAAAAAAGATTCCATTTCATTATAAAAAAATTATTAGTGATATTTAAATTACATTATGAATTTTTTTTTTTAATTTTCTGCTATTATTTGAAACATTTTATTTTTTTACATATGTAGGAAATAGAAATAAAATTTCTGAGGAAATGTTGAAAAAGAACTAGCAAAAGCATATTGAACCTTAAAGTCAATACTCTTTGTGGTGGCGTCCACAGAGGGAAAATGTGGCAGGCGATGCGGAGTGAGCAAACAACAGCGAAAGAAATTTTTTTATTTATGCTATGTTTCAATAACTAAGCATGTAAAAACAGAAAATTGTTTAATAATGATAAAACACGTGCTTGATTATCATCTTCAACAGTTGTTTTTTGTTTTACGCAAAGGATTAATATTCAATAGATACCTGAAAATGAAAAATATAGATTAGACATATAATAATTGCATAAACATGTATAAATGGTACATAAACTAGTCTCCCGTAAAATCATGCCCATCGAAAACGAGCTGACCTAATTTATTTTATTTTTTTTATATGAGGCAAATTTAAACCGGAGTTAGCCAGGAAATGTGAAGCGGGTTTAATGTTCTTTAGCTAATACATATCATATTCAACTATTTTAAAAGATAAACATTGAATACTTCAAAGAGAAGGTTATTTTAGTAATCTAACAGTTAAAAATTTTAGAATATTTATTCTTTTATAGAATTGATTGAATTTTTTCAATGATTAGCTACTGATTGTGTTGAATACACGCAATCATAGTTATTTTAGTAATAAAATTATTTTAAATGATTTAAACCATTTCATGATAAAGATTTTTTTTTATGAAGCCCATAGAACTGAAATTTATTTCATCCTTATTTAAGCCGATTGATATTTTTAAGGTATTTTACGAGTTCAATTCAACAATTAAAACGAAACTTCCATATGCCTTCAAAATATCATTTGAGATAATTTTTTCACTTAACTTTTATAAGTAAGTTACAATTTATAGTACGTCATAATTTCTTGTTTTCATAATTAAATGTAATTTTTTTCCACATTAATTTTTCATAAATATTATTTAATTTTAATTATGCTCACAGTTGATTTTAAATTCTTTGCTTTTCCAAATAGAGTTTGTCCATAAAATCCCTTTAATATTAAATTATTATATTTTTTAAATGCATTAAATTTTCCTTCGCTATAACTACATTATTTTATGAGTAATGTACAAAATAATTCATTGAGATAATTATATTTTTCACATTAAGAATTGTAAACACTTTCATTCTTCCCAAGTAGTTGAATTGGCAAGAAAACTATATTTTGAAGTGATGATAGATCCTACGTCATTTTTGCAGTATACTCTGCAAAATAACACAATTGAGTGGGCGCATTTGAAATTCGAAGAACTCGTATCTCAATATGTTTACAGTGGTAAACTCTATTTTCTGTGCAATTCGGGAGATCATATCCCCAAAATTGAATTTATTACAAGGGCCTGTCTAATTAGAGCTTCGTTCTCGTTACCGGAAGGTGGTGAGTTCAAATCCCGACTTATCCGAAGATCCGTCGTGTTCATTAATTTCGACTGGGCCACGTAAAATATGTCCTGGTCGCAATGTCCTCCGTGTTCCCATTCCTAATAAATACCTCTGGGGTGTTAGGAGCCAGGCCTTGGGTCTTCTCTAGCTTCTTATTTCTAAGCTAGAAGATCCAGAGTTGCTGCCATCTATGAGCCAAAGTTGTACTTCCACCTTCGTAGGGGGGTGTTCTGTTCGAAAACCAAAGGCACGCTCTTTCTAACTTCATTCGCCCAGACGCCGTTCGCCAGTCCCTGACGGCTTGGCTTCGTCAAGTGTCTTTTTTAACAACACATGACATAAAATTAAAATATTTATAACACTATATACATCTATACATATGCATTATATACATTTATATCATAAAAGGAAAATAAAATAAACCAAATATAGAAACACTCGGACAGAAAAGTTCCTTTTGCTCTTTTGGCATATAGAACAACAGTTCATGAGTCTTTTTCCCCTGCTTTTTTAGTCTTTGGGAGAGAGTTTTCCTTAAGTTTTTAAAGGATGGGAAACAATTTTCATAAGCTGATAATTATGACTATGCAAATGCACTCCTATCTGAATTATACCATCAGGTGAAAGACAATTTAGAGGCGAATAAAAGAGCGTAGAGCAGCAAAGTTAAGAACATAAAGGTTGGTGACTTAGTTTACTGGTTCAATCCAGCAATTAAATCGGGCCGAAAATTCTATAAGCATAACGAAAGTCCTTTTAAGGTTCCACTCACCGGTCGTTGTTCAAACAAGAAATGCGAAATATGTGCGAAAATTTATCACTAATGACTGTTAGGCAGAATTGTCTAATAGACAATGCATCCAAAAATGAAACCGAGGAATGAGAAACCAAATTCCAATCCTTACTCTTTTGAGCGTGAATACAGTATGAAAGGTATCGAGGGCGACCAAGTAATACTCAATCTCAGAAGACGTATTAATGGTGTAGTACCACACCGCTAATGAGTATTGGTAATGTTTTGTATTATACTAAGTTGGAGGGAAATTTATAGAAAGTATTTGAAGAAGTTGTATTACATGGACATACAATATATTTGATCATATTTTTGTGGTAAACATGTTTAATTGATTCTGTTATTACATTTTTGTATATATCATGGTTTAAGTTTTGTATGCGATTGTTGTGAACTCCTGATCTCTCCGTTCAACTCTATTAAATAGAAAAATAATAATAAAAAAAATTTCTTCTGGGAGGACGGGAGTATTTGTGTTGACCACAAATGAATAAAAATAAAATTTTCTTGGCAATTAGAACTATTTGTAAGGGGGCGCTGGCTAATTCATAATGAGGAGAACTCATAAAGTGAAGTAACGCCAGGAACCGGGGCTGCAGCAATAGGTCGGGTAGAAGAGGCGCCTGAAGTTGTCTGGGGAGAGGACGCGACCAGATCAACGCTGAGGGAGAACATGGTGTAGCTGCGAACGAATATTGACGATAGCTGGGACATATTGATGAGGTGGTACAGTTCGTCTAAATGATTTCTTTGATTAAACAGTCCTGTCTAATAAGTTCCTGGTTGTCCGGTCCAGTAGTAACCCTAACAGCATCCCACGTGGATTACCCATGCGTCTCCAGAAATGTAATTACCTCGGAAGTAACTTGGGACATTCTTTCTTGTAATATAGTTAGTATTGTAAGAAGCTTGTAGTTTCATTTTTTGAGTACAATTGTGTTTTAGAAATTAGTGTATTAAATATTACTAATAATGATGAGATTGATCCGGAATTGAGTTTGGCCATGTTGTTTATGTTATGTATGTTATTATCTTGATAATAAACGTTATTAATGAATATGAACCTGGGATTTTATTAAGTGCCTATTGTTAACTTTGTTTATTTACTAAATTATAATAACTTAAAGTATGTAATCTAATAAGACACTTAGTAGAGGACTCATCAATTACTATGTGAATCTCATTCTAAAGATTCAAATGAAAGATTAGTTTAACAAAGCTTTACAAAAAACATGTGGATATTAAATAGAACTTATTTGCCTTTCAGTTTTCGTAAAGAGGGATTACAATAATAGCAAATTGCAGACAAAATATTCGAATGGTGTCAACTAATTAAAGTAATTCTGTTCATTTTTAAAATAATAATGCATGGATCATTATTATTAAAAGAAAGAATAAAATAATATTAAAAGAAAGAATAATATAATAAACGTTTCCTTTTAAAAGGATTATACTTCTTATGAATGGAAACAAATTTGATTTATTTGAAAAAATATTTTAATGAAGTGATTAATCAGGTAGAAATCACGTCATAAACCATGGGTTAGTAATATGTCTATTACTCTTGCCCAGTTAAATCTTTTAAATCAAACAAAATAATGTAAATAAACTACGTAAGAAAAATATTCCATTTTTTTAGTCAAATTCATTTGTAGAAACTGAGCTTTTTTTATGATTTTCGCAAATGTTCAACATAAATCAAGATAAATTAACATAAATCAAGATAAATTAACATTTTTTTAACAAACAATAAGAAATTCGCACATATTTGTTGAAATAGAATTTTGAATTTTTTTATGAAAATCCCAAGATTTTATCCTCACGACAACAAAGGCAAGAAAAAAATTGTCAATTTAGATAGAAAGTAAACGATAAGCCAACCAAATGATAGCGCATGCGCAATGATTGGTCTTTCTCTCAGTGAAAATAGACAACATTAGTTGTGACGTCATATTGTTTCCAAACATTTGCTGTTAAGCGCCATTTATCATTGAAACTGCCATAGACTTCGGTGATAGATTTTTAAATTGTTATTTTTGAAATTGATATTCATTATTTAAGGATAACGTGTTTGCTAAAACTTTTAACCTTTTGTTTGCTTAACCTTTGATTCTCGCCAAATTGTAGTCACAGTTAATCACCAAGCCGGGCAAAATCCAATCGTATTCTGGTTGCAACAGAACAATTTATTGTTCTGTGCCAACAAAAATCACTGCTGACGAACCACCCAATAGTCACAACAATGTACGCAGTTAAGAAAAATAATTAAATTGCCCGATTTAAAATAACCATAAAGTGAATGTATTGTCTTTTTTCTGTTCCAGATACTGGTGGGTCCAATCAATGGAAGATAGCTTCTCAAACCGATGCTTTGGTCTTTACATATGGAATCGGTTTGTTAACAAAATGAGCTTCACTATTTTTAATTCTCAAAAAGTTCAAGTCACAGAAACCCACGCCATATTTTTCCCGTATTTGGGACAATCCATGTTTTATGAGCACAATGTTCTTCCAAGTCTTTTTGAGTTCAAATCGAATGAGTCGGTTGTTGGTTGGGTTTTATGGCGCCAAGAAAGGACATGCTGCGCCAAGAAATTAAATTTTAAAGAAAGATTTTATTCATAAAACCCAGACTCAACAATAAAAGATTAAAACATAAAAATCAATGTATATTTTTTAAAATCTATATAAATTAAGTAAAATGAAAGTAAAAATAAAACTTATAAAATCAAAGTTATAAAGTTTAAATAAAATTAAGAAAACCAATCGCCTTTAAAAAGGCAAAAAGGTTTCTGTGGGGTGGCTCCCCCACTAAATCAGACAAAGATAAAATATCAGTTTTAAAGAAGATAAAGCGATAAAGGTTAAAAGCTGGAAATGCGATTAAAATATGATGAAAAATATATGGTACATCACACGTTTCACACCATGGGTTCAATTCATTTAGAAACAAATGTCTGTGTGTGAAACGTGTGTGTCCAAAACGAAGGCGAGTTAATCTGCTCTTCGTATCGGTAAAACTGATAATGGGATGAAATATGGCACATAATTTATTAGCGACCTGCATAACTCCTGCCAGAGAGAGTTAACAAATGTTTTAACAACCCTTCTTACGTCGAAAAGAGGGACAGATGAATGAAGTGAGGACGATGCGCCTCTAGACCTGCGGGATCCAACAGAAAATAATATCATATCCCTTTCCAGCAAGGGAAAATCGAATGAGTCATCAGGTGAAAATGATGCCATATTTTCAAAACTAATCAGCTATGGTTAAATGACGTGTGTCAACATGCACATTCATTGGAGATCGCTTGAATCCATCTCTCTCTCTCTCTCGTAAGAATGTAACGCACAATAAAATCTATTGGAAATTTTTATAAAAAGATTGTTTATTACAGCAGAATTTTTTAAATATTAAATACTCTGTATATGAGGAACCCAGGGTTTAAATTTGATATTATGAACGTACGAAATGTTTCCCAAAAATGCATTAATAACGTGACAAAATGATTTTTAAATACTGAGAAATAAAATCAAAATTCTTATAAGTCAGTATTCCAACTTATATATTAATGTATATGGTGTACTTGTTATTAAATATTAATGTATATGATGTACAAAAAATATATATTCACATATATTTTTAAATAGATACAAACAAGTACTATGACTTTTTTGTTGCTTGCATCAACAATAAAATATTAATATTTAATGTGCTTTACATGCTACATGAAATAAATTTTTTTACTTAATGATTAACAAATATATATATTTAAATAGCGGTATTGAGATAAAATCTCCAAAAATATGTAAAATAACCAATCCCACTAAGATATTCAACAAAATTTTCATTCCAATTGCTATCTGAAGAGCTAATTCCACTGATAAATTGACTTATTTTTTATTAAATCGCGGTATCAGAGAGACAAATCTTTAATACATATGGTATAATATACAACCCATCCCACTAAGATATTGGTTAAAATTTCATTTCCAACTGCTCACTGAAGAGTTAATGCCACTGACACATTGACTTGTTCTTGATGGGTGGACAAAATTGTATATTCAACATGATTGGTGAAAACGATTATTTGTTTAACTCACAGACCAATTATAATCAAAATAAAGTGACGTACACATGATTTCAGCTCAGTAGCGAAAGAAATAAAAACTTTATGGTTAACTGGTATGCTTACTTTATTTAACATACATACTAAATAGATTTGATAAGAAATATTGCGACTGCTTTGCTTGATACTGACTTAAGAACTTTTTGGAAATAGTTTTTAAATTTTATTTAATCAAAAAATCAAACTTTCAATTTTAAATTATTTTAGACATACATAAGCGTTACGAATTCATACATAAAGGCAAGATTTTCAAGTCATACGTCACATTTTAAAATTTGCTTTTATTAAGATGCATAATTTGTAAAATGACATTAAAATTATTGAGATATCCGATTATTATTTAAAATGAATAAATTAAGTAAATGTTTTTTCTTGAGTTGCTTACTACACTTCCTATAGATGAATGATTATTAAACTTTTTCTCTTGTTAAAAAGTAAATTTCTTAAAATTAAGCTTGTAGTTTTTAACCTTATGTTGTTTTGTGGAGAAAAAATACTGAAATCTTGAATTTAGGAAGAACTCCATTACAAAGAATATTTGCTGAACTGAACTTGTAAATAAATTGAAATTTGGTACTTACATATTAACGCCGTCTAGAGGTTAGCGTACCTGACTACGGATGGGGAGGACTTGTGTTCGAATCCCGACTCGGGCATAGTTTCTCTGTGTTTCTTGTCCTTTTCTGAGATGATGGATAAATGTGACACGCCCTATTTGTGGTGTTGTGATGTGGGCAATTTTACTCGACTCCGTGACTTGGTTCACAGGTAACGATAAAATGAGTAGCAGTTTCCGGCCTTATAAATTAAAACACTTTATTTAAAATCAAAGTAGCAATCTATCGCTATATGAGCTCTGCTAAATAAGATTCTAAACGATGTTTCGCTGTTCTCCTATGTCCTGTTCCTTCATTTAGCACTGCCCCACATTCTCTCAACTGTTTGTGTGTGAACTCCTGTATCCTTCAAACCACTTGCTGATCAAATTGTTTTAAAAAACATTTCCGAAATGAACGTTTACCAAAACAAAGCATCAAATGCAGGCAAACATGTAAAAATAAATAACTGCGTGCAAGATTGCTCTTTATTGGCAATTTCTGATGTGGTGACGTTAATACGCGTTGGCGTCATTCTGTACTACGGGTCATATTTCCAGAACCCACCAAATAACGATAAGCAGAGCTGCAAATATTACATTTCAATGCAGTTAAATAAACGCTCGCTATTGGTTTAAATATTCTATTAATAGAACCTTTAACAAATAAGAGAGACATGTCAATAATTAGGCTTACATAAAAATAGCAAGTTTAATTTATTGATACTAAACTTAAAATAATTGTATAACATAAATTAAGTTTAAAATTTGAGGAAATAAAATAAATATATTCCAATTAAATAATTCATTGCCATTACTAGCAAAATTAAATAAACTATAATATCAATGACAATAAGAGTTTTTTTAGCAAAAACTTTCATACACCAGGGTTTGAGTTTCTGAATCTGTTGCTTTTAAAACACCTAGGATATACGACCTCTTTAACGAACTGGCATGCGTATACAATAAGTTAAGAATTCGATTTTGAATATAGAAATGCCAGATCTGTGTTAGTAATAAAAAAATATTATATTTCTTATATGCAACGTATATAAAAAAATTGAAACAATTAATTGTCTTCGTTAGGAAAATATGGATTTATAGAATTTGTAGTTTAATTTGTCACTGAATTAATGATTTTTTGATATGACGTTTACTTCATATTCGGAAACATTCTAAGAAAAATACATTTTTAAGATTTCATTAGAAAATAAATTAAAAGTATGAAAATGAGCGTTTACTTATCACCTACATTGTTTTAAGATTGTAAAAGACAATATGTTAAATTATATGGAACATCAAATAAAATTCCACAATCAGAATATCAATGGACACAGAAAAGTTAGATAAAAAAATGTTAACCAGTATTTGGAAAAACCTGAAATAAATGCAATTATAATATTTAAAATGATATGATTTTACCGTCTAATGAATATAATATGTGAAATGAAAATTATCAATAAAAATATTTTCAAAAATATTCAATAAATAAAAATAATACATGCATGATTAATAAATTAATACATTGATCAAATCTATATATCAGGGGTGGCCAAACTTTTGGGATCCGGGATATACTCCACATTTAAATTAACTCACATATTTATTTTTGGTAACAAGAAAATATGGTAAATTATGTAATTTTTTTTAAAAAAATCTTAATATTAATATTTACAAAATAAAAATTTACTGACGAAAATCATCAAAATACATCAAAAACTGACCATCTTATTCACTTCGTTTAGTTGAAATTTGGCACTGTATATCTGCTACAAGTTTATCATATTGTGGCTGGTACGAGCTTATTGCAATGCATAAACACGATATTAAATGTTCATCTGTTAAATGCAACCCATGTTTGTTTTTTGTTCACGGTTGAAAAAGCAGATTCGCAAAGATACCTCGATCCAAAGTATGATTTCAAATACAAAATCAATTTGTAAATATTTGGAAACGTTTCCTCAGAAATTATTTTCCAAAAATCAGTATCGCTAAGTATGCTCTGGGTTTAAGAAATATATCGCATCTTAATTTAATAATTTCTTCCTCTACCGTGACTGATGTTATACCTATTAAATGTCCTATTTTTTCAGATAATCCATCAATGTTGACATTTTCATTAAATGGGGAAATATCATAAAATTGAGTATTTCTTTCAACCTAATTAAGTCAGCGAATTTTTTTTCAAATTCTTCAACAAAACAAGTAAGTTTGAATGTTTTAATCACGCTCATCATGTCCGTTTTGTGTGTGTGAATCGTAAACCTTTAATCAAAAATCTTTAAATATTTGCACAGTTTGTTTTGGGTTTTAAAGCGCAGTAAATTTTTATTTTAAATAAATCATTGATTCTATGTCATAAATTAAATTTTTAATATCTGGGGTCGGGATGGTCGCGAGAAATGTGTTCGCGGTTGACGTCTTGCCCACCCCTGCTCTATATAAATAAAATACTCTAATGTCAAATACAATTATAGTAAAATAATTATCATTATTTAGAGCTACACATATCAACATTTTATGATTATACGGAAATAAAATAATAGTTTTAAATTTAGTTTA
Organism: Latrodectus geometricus; assembly: GCA_026290005.1. Classification (NCBI taxonomy): domain Eukaryota; kingdom Metazoa; phylum Arthropoda; class Arachnida; order Araneae; family Theridiidae; genus Latrodectus; species Latrodectus geometricus. Next base: position 1,317,727 of record JAPDSC010131936.1, on the reverse strand, counting down.
ACTGCTATTTCTTGAAACAATTATCCGCAAATTTAATTGCATAGCTTAACAGTTTGAGACATTTTTGTAAATCTTTGGATTTTTTCAAAATCCATCATTATGTTACGAATTTGTTGATTCATCAAAGTTTTTCTTAAATTCATTTCAGTACACCCCAGTTCATTAGCTTTTTTAAAAAAATATATATATTCTGAAATTTCTTTTAGGCATTTTATTTGGATGTTCGGTTTTGTTTCCTTCCAATTTTGTTTAGTTTTGAGTTCTATTCTATCCTTCGACAGCATTATTTATTCTATGCCCATCACATTCTACATTTCTATTGGAACCGCTGTCCAATCAAATAACATAAAAAATTTTCACTGAAAAAATAATTTTCAGTTCTTCCACCATGCTTTATCCACATATTTAACAGAAATCAAAGAGTCGCATATATTTTTGTGATATTTCTCATTTCTTCAAATTCTTCATAATATTTTGCTAATTGATCTTCCTAGATTTTTCTCCACAGAAATTATTTAAAATGAAAGATAAAACTGGAATTTTTTGTTTCTGGAAACTTGCCTAGCTACTTTTATTATTGCAAATTCAAAATCTAATTTTATGAATTTCGGATTCCATTCCCGGAAAAATACCTTCAGTTTTTTTTAAATAAAATGTTTCCGGTAAAAATATTAAAATTGCTCCTGCAATGAAATATTAATTCTCGAATAAAAGTTAAAATAAATGAAAGTAAAATGTGAAAAAATTAACAACTTTTTTAAAATATGCTTGGATTTTTTTTTTTAATTTAAGGACTAATTTCAGCAAAAATAATTGTTAGAAACATTAGTTCTGTCTATCGAATCCTATTCTTAAATTATTAGGTTGTGGAAAAAGAAATTAATTATTTTTACGTGAACTTTTTGTAACTTATTTAAGATTCGCTTTGTAAAAAGGTTTTAAACAGTATTCATGTAAATTTTTAGGTCTTGTGCGAAGCTACGACTGCTGACATGCTGTCAAGTTGATAATTTTTGATATTTTATAGACATTCTCGACGATGTTGTATCCATGCGAGGTGCATCTTTAGCATCCAAATACCCAAACGGAATCGACGAAACCAAAATTGTGCGTAGCTGGTTGTTACAGTCATATATAGGACGATAAACACCTTTCACAATTTTAGCCACCTGGTTAGCATTTTCGCCATTATAAAAGAAAAACTAAAATGTATCGAATTTTCTGTTTGTTGTCTTCAATTTAAAAACCTTGTACTCGTAACTGAATGAATCAAACAAAAAACCGCAAGAGAATATTTTAGTGTCAAATGTCCAATGAGCATGAATTTGAATAGTACAATTCCAAATTAAGTTGATTAAAATCTATGCAGACGATGGCCAGATAAAAAACTGATTCGAAGAAAGCATGTTAAGTGAACAAAATTTAGAAGTGAATTGAAATATTTTTGATGATGACATCTTATGTAATTATTTTAAAGTCCCAGGAATAAATTTCAAGACGTAAAGATCTTTTATTCCTGAAATTCCAAGTTAAGAAAATATTAACTTTTAAAAATAAATTATCAAACTTTAAATAGATTATTAAACTTTTCTTTGTAAGTGAGATTTATATGTTGTGTGTTTTTTAAATCTACGAGATTAATTTTAATTTTTTCTCACAAATGACTTTCGGATTATGTTAATTCCACTTTCTTTTCAGTAGAAATAAATTTTTTTCCCAACAGGTTAATTTTTTTCTTTTTTTGGCGATTTTCAGCCAAATCTTGCTTTACGCTAAACGATGTCACAGGGAAAAGGAAACCAGTTTCCTTCAACCACTATAAATAAAACGAATTCTTCGCCCACAACACTAGAGCCGTGCGTTGCTCAAAAGAATTTACGTAATAATTTTTGTTAATTATTTTCATAATAACAAATTTTAAAATAACAAAAAATAAAAAATCGCAAAAGTATTTTCTAACAATTTTGATGAAATATATTTCAATAATCTTATTATTTTAAAAGAATTTTTTGAAAATAATAAGGAGAGAGAACTGATGGCAATATTGCCTATATGAAATGAATATAGAAATTGCAAAGCTACTTTTATGATAACTTTAATGAAATACAACAAAAAATTAACATAAAAGAATATGAAAATTGGATGCTATTTTTATATAATTAAATATTTTCATATAATTTTTATAATTTTCCGTGATTTTCTATTAGTAAAGTTGTTAAGGGTATTTTGATTTATAAGTTATTATTATAGTTATTATATTAGATTATTAGATATTGATTTATAATTAATTATGAGACTCGTAATAGAAACTGATTAATTGATTATGAAACATTTTCTTTTATAAAAGCAATATGGCATCACCTTTGAACTTGGAAATGAGAATTCTTCAACATCTATACTTAGGACTATATTATCATCTTTGGA
>JAPDSC010131936.1:1289017-1315293 GCA_026290005.1 Latrodectus geometricus | reverse complement strand
TTTCTCAACATTAAAAACTCATAATAAGTGCTCAAAATTGGCCTCATCGGGGCCGCTTAACAAATTTTCGCCTGCAAGTTCCACTTTTATTTATTTATTGAAAAGGTTTTAAGTCGTTATCAATTTCAAGCGAAATGTATAAGATAAAATTTTAAGAAATTATCCAACACGTGTTACTAATTTTAAAAAATTTGCAAATGATGCAACAGTTTTGCAATTGTCTATCCAAAATAGAAAGGATGCAGAAAATTTTAAAAACATTCTTTCATATATGATGTGTGTACAATGGGTTGCGAAAATTAAAATAATAGTAAATAAAGTCAATAGTAAAAAAAAAAAAGATGAGTTTTTGTTTCACTATCCATCTTTAGCAGCTGAAATTTATTCATGTTTAAATCATAGCCACAACACAGATTCGGCAGAAACAATGAAAATGTTTTGATTAAATGATGAGGTAACTTTATCTATTATTATTGTTATTATTAATATTGCTTGAAAAAAGTCATTAATTGAAAACTTGGAGTTTTCAACAAATAATATTAATGTATGCAGCTGCAATATAGCTTTGTTCTAGTGGAGAGTTTTTGAGAATATATATGAGCTTTCGTTTTATTACCGTGGCATTATTTTTGAAAAGATTCCATATTTATCATATTTTGTTAATATTTTAGGTAAAACAAACGAATACTTTAGCAATTCCTGTCCAAGTCAAATAGTAAGTTAAGAAAGAGCGACAAACTTATATTTTGAATTGAAAATAGGCTATCCATATTTTAAAGCATTTAGAAATCTATTGCTTTAAGATATTATTTTATTTTATAAATGGAATCAATATTTTAAAGCCTAATTCTATTGAAATTTTGATTTACTTATTCCTTTACTAAACTTTTTAAATATGTGTGTGTATGACGTTAGTATTAGAGATATATCATGCGTTAACATATTTATAGTAATGATAAAATGTATTTAGGTTTTGTATGCCATAACTTACATTAATATTTTCAAATTTAAATTTAATTAAATAATCATGATAAAAAAATACTCCTATTTGATTATTTATAAAGTTAGAACATTTAAATTGCCACATGATTATTTTCTTTTGAAAAGAGGAAATATTCTGAAGAAGTGCTCATTATTTTATATTTATAATATATTATATTCTATTATTGATAAAATTTCAATGATTTTGCATGTTGGAAAATAATAGAATTTGTATTTAAACTCTTTTTTGCTACTTCTGGTTTTGAATTTTATTCTGAATATTTCTCATTAAAAAAATGCTTTTAAAGTTAAAAAGTATAGTTTTTTAAATACATAGATTTTTAACTAAGGCAATTATTAAATAATCAGTTTCTAAATATTAAATTGTATCCATAATCATTGGGAAGATAAAAAAAAAAAATCTGTGAAATACATTTTTTAATGTAATTTGTATTTACGTTCCCGGCATTGATATTTTTCTGTTGCTTACAAAAACTTTAGTTGGGGCACCAAATTTTCATGTTTAGCATGGATTGAAAATAAATTTAAGTTTATACTTTCTTAACATAATTAGAGAGATGTTCAAATTTCTTTTATTATTAGATAGCATGTTTCTTTAACATAAAATCAATTTAACATATTTGGAAGTTGATTTGGAATAGAAACATTTTGCAGCTTGAAAAAAGCTTTCAGTGGAAAGAGCGAAAAATACCAGTCTCTTTTATAGTATTATGTTAACTGTATAATTGTCTCTGTACTTCATACATGTGCATAATTATTTTCAGTCAAATAGAAAAGTTGAACTCTTTTATAAATACAAAATCACAGTTTTGTTTGTTTTGATACATTTCCGTTAAAGAAAAGTTTCAGAATCAAAGTTTAATGCTTATCCCATGTATAGCTTTTCATTATAATATTTTGTCATGTTTTGATATCAGCTACACAAAGTAATTTGTCCAAAAATAATCTTTGAAAAATCGCATTTATATCCAAAAATAATCTCTGTTTCAACTAATATGTAACTTAATTATCTTGAACCTAGTTGTTTTAATAAACTGTATGAATATAGAAAGGAAGCATAAAAAAATAAAATGAAATACAATTTATGTTATTTTGGTATGGGCAAGGGTAGGTTACATCTAGAATTTGTGTGTCTAATTATGTATATTATCCATAAATGAATAAAAAATTTTAGATTAAGTGACATTAAATTATTAAAATTTTGTATCTTTGAAAGCTTTTATTACATATTAATACTATAAATGCAGAATAATACAAACAGTATTCTAGTATCGAGTTTAAGATTAAAAAAAAATTATTAATGAGATGCACACATGTTTTTGATACTGCCTTTTTTTTTCTTACTTAGTATCATTTTTATAACTCAAAAGGATTTGATTATCAATATTTTTATATTAATATTAATGAACGAAAAGCGTGTTAATAAAATAAATTTATTCAGCGCATAATATAATAGGTTTCAAAATTAAAGTGATTTTCATATTATCATTAATATGAAAAAAAACACGGTTAAAAATTTAATAATGTTAATTAAAAGGGTAATGACATTAGTTTTAAACAGACTGTTTACAGAGTAAACAAACTATTAGTTTGACAAACTATTTTAATGTCAAATTTCACCTTTGCAACGAGCATAAATCTGAAATTGTTTGATATATACCTGACGAGATATCGATCACTACAGACGTCTACCGAAAAAATAATGGATTACTTTTTCCCCAATCTAATATTACCTTTAAACTAGTAAAAAGTTTGACAAATGTTAGTGTGTTGAATATCATAAATATAATTTTACAGTGAAATATTATCGATATTGTATTTTAAAGTCAACGATGAATTATAATATTTTTAAAATTTGACAACTTTGATTGTGATGAAATTGTTGACTTACATAATTAATAAAGAACTATGTATAAAATTTAAATCAAAAAATAGACAATAATTTTAAATGTTTTTGAAAATCTTAGTCGTACGCATTTTTATATAATTATCGTTATAAATTCATATAGTAAAATTCCATATTATAACCATTCTTTATAATCGCATAAGTTAAAAAAGACAAATTTTCAACATAAATAATGTAGCTGCACATAGGCGAGTTTTAACTATGCGCCAACTAGTTTTGGCCCTGTTCCTTTCTCGCCAAGGTTCTGTCTGTTCTTAATTCTGATTCCTCATGAACAGACACAATCATACGTGCCGTTTGGATATGATCGTTTGTAACATCTTGTATTTGGGTTTAATTTAATTGATAATAAATATGCTCCTTAAAACGGACTAATCATAATCAATAAAGAACAGCAATAAATTTAAAAATGTTAAATCGGATACAAACCCAAAAATTATTATTATTATTATTTTTATTTTTTTTATTTTATTTATTTATTTATTTTTTTTTTTTTTTGTTTAATTTAGAGGAAGATAATAATGCCGTGGTTGTGTGTAAAAATTTCGGAATTTTTTTTAAAAAAGTTTTTTTTTTTCCCCTTAACATTTATTTATCGACATAGCGAAAGAAACTTAGCATTGCATATCTACTTTTTTTATTCTTCGCGTGTTTATGTTTTCATACAAATTAAAAAATTATCTTCGCCAAAAAAAAAAAAAAAAAACTTTAAGAAATGGAGATCTATGAAGATTTATGTATTAAGTATGTAAATAAGAGTGGAGTATTTAATGTCCAATAAAATCCCATTTTTATGATTTTATCCATTAAGTATTCAACTGGTACATAAGTCACAAGACAAGATAGTGCCTCCATTTTTCTGCTGTACGTTGCGTTGAATGCTTAAATCATTTCTAACAAAATATATCGATCTAAATAGAAATTTTGAGAAGAATAAATATAAACTGTTATGTGTTAAATATAATCGCTTTGTTTTCGGCAGTAAATCAATCCTCTAAATTTTTTTATTTTATTTTTAGAAAACCATAAAGTGATTGTTTTTTTCGCTACACTTGAGATCATGTGTACGTCACTTTATTTTACTTATAATTCGTCTGAGAGTGAAACAAAATTGTTTTTACCAATCACGTTGAATATTCAACATATATTTTGTCCACCCATCAAAAACAAGTTGTCAGTGGGATTAGCTTTTCAGTGAGCAGTTGGAAAGAAAATGTTGGCCAATATCTTAGTGGGATGGGTTATTTTATATATTATTCGAGATTTGTCTCTCTTGATACCACTATTAAAAAATAAATACTAATTAATCATTAAGAAATGATAAATTTATTTCATGTAGTATGTAAAGCACATTAACTATTAATATTTGATTGTTGATGTAAGCAATCAATATATCATAACATCCACTTTATGGTTAGTTTAAATCGGGAGGGACGATTTTTTTCTTATTTCTTGATTACAAGCAGACAATTAACTTTTTACGTGGCAATTTCTAATTGGAATCGAAACTTATTTTGATCAGTTGATTATATAACTTGCTTTGTAAAAGCGGGAAACAACTTTGAGCTTGCAAGCATAAAAAAGAATTGTTCGACGATAGCAACCTCACTAATGCTATGTCGTTACTTTATTACATTTGTGTTTGATTTCATCATTAATTAATATATTCATTAAAATGAAATAAATAATAGTGGAACAATGATATTACAGATTGTTAGAAAACCAGAAATGGTTCCTCATGCTGAAAAAGAAAAATCTAACTAATCCAATTAATCTAAATAAAATCTAAACTCGAAAGAGTACATTCGAAACACGGCTCGGGAAAGTAAATAAGATCATATGTAATCACCAAAACTGTTTTGGTTATAACATGAAAACTACACACAGAGTAGACAATTTACCTAAATTCTAAATAATCAATTATATTCGAGAAATCTAAAGGAACTTGCAGTTCCATCAAAAGTTGGAGAGTACTTCACACCATCCAATCTAAATCCAAAGTGTATGAAATCCTACAAATAATTGTTTACAGCGCCATCTATCCTTTTTTCTTCAATGCATTTGGTATATATTAGTAGTAATATTTTCGATGTTAAGGAAAAAAAATCATGTAGTTTTGTATCATTTTTTCTCCGCGATTTTCCACAAGTACCAATGTTTGTAGTTCAAGATCCACACTAATAAGTTGTTTGACAGAAAGCGTTTGGTATGCAAATACACTCAAAACATTTCCTCTCGTCTTGGCGAGAGAATTGGGATTTCCTCTGCATTAAATAATTTATTCGATTAATTGCGTAAAAGTGGAACGAACGTCAAATTGTTTAGGGCAGCACCGTGTGTTATTCAATTAGCGAAAACAGCTTTCGTCAAAAGGAGGTTCAACCTTCAAAGTCGACGTTGGCGGAGAAGAATGCGAGTTTCCAAACAAGCGAGACTTGCGTCACCTGGGAGCCATCTCGCCATTTTGCTGGCGACAAGGCCCCTGATAACCAAATCGTGCTCATAACCGCATTATCAAAGCTTTCAACTAACAGCAAACTTTGCCTCTGTCTCAGGAGCGTTGCCAACGACGACAACGAAATTGTATTAAAATGAGTTTTGGAGACTTTTCAATGTTTCTGCAACGTACTTAATTGGTTGGCACTTTGTTTTGAAAGCGCTGTCATCGTCGGGAATGCTAACGAGATAAATTGAGTTTGAGAAGAACTTTTATTGACGCGTGATTTTCGAGCAAATTCAGCAACCAAAATTATTGAATTTCAATTCTGATTCATACAATTACATTTTGTTTTGATTTATCGAAATTCAAAAGTGATCGCTGGAAGTTATTATCGGGATCTATCAGTTATGACGAGTTAAAATGGATAATCTGATAGGAGGGAGCACTGTATTCTAATATCCTTTTTTTTCCTGCACGCTTAAAAAAACTAATAAAACTACCAAACATGTATTTAAAGTTAATTAATATTACGATTTGACAAAATTTGATAAATAAACAATTATTTTTCAAATTTATTATAAATATTTTAAGTTAGAGTATTATATGCCTCTTTTGATACTTTACTGTGAATTTGGTGTTTAAGGGAGGAAAAATCATTGAACTTGAAGCGTAAGAATGAATATGATGTAAGAATTCTGTCAACCGAAGTAGTTTTCTAATATTATGTTTACTGATCACATTTTTTCAAATAGGGTCCAAGAATGTGATTCCACTCATGTCTTTATGTGACCAGGTGGATGATTTATGTACACATACACACTTTCACGTTTTTTGGAAATGCTAACTCTCCTTCCTCAGATGGATTGACAATGGGGTCCAATGAATTTTTGCCTAGTCTGAACAAAATCAGGATCATGAAGCGGTGGTTTTAGCATTGAAAATCGTAAAGTTGAACTGGTTGACAATTTTACATATCTATGTTCAAATGTTAAGTCTCATAGTGACATAAGTTCTAAAGTAACGAGAAGAGTTCTTGCCGCTAATCACTGCTTATATGGACTGAGAGCTTTCTTAAAAATCGAAACTGATCAAAAGATCTACAAAAATTATGCTATACAAAACCATCATAAGACCTGTAGTCACTTATGGATGCGAAACCTGAACTCTAATAAAGAATCAGTCGTATCAACTTGTAATATTTGAACGTCCTAAGAAAGATTTTTGGTGCTGTGAATGGAAGCACATCTCAAGCGACATATTTTAATGTAATTGATGATGTCCTTAAAAAGTCTCGATCTGTGCTTCCATTCACAGCACCAAAAATCTTTCTTAGGACGTTCAAATGATAGAACTGTTGTGGAGAGCACAATGGAGGAGAGGAAAGCTGTCGTGCTCCAATGGGAAATATCATTTATCTAGAGTGATTCAACTGAAATATTTTTTTTATCTTTAAACTTTGTACTTTTAAGTCATCAATTTACTGAAAGGACATTCCTAAAAATCTATATAATTTCAATGAGAATAGAAAGATGGCTATACTTAATAAAACTGCAATTGCCACGGTGAAATTATTTCTAAGATTTTACCGAATAAGTATTTCCGCATATTTTTAAATAATGTTAATATTTCTTCTAATCTTAAAGATATAAAAAATGTATGTTGTTTAGAGTCTTATTAACAAATATTGTCAAATTTGTATAGATTTAAAAATAAATTTAAAAATTATATCATACTTCCTCTTTTGTTTCATTGGTATGGAATTATTTTACAATAATAAACATTTTCCAAACAACCAATAATGCATATTAATTGTTGAGAGAAAAATCTTATTCAATTTATAAATCTTTTTTTTTAAACCACATTATTATATTAAGTGAAATATTTTCTTTATTATTATGTTTTCACAAAAAATGCATTTTATAGCCAATTACTAATTTTCTTAGCAATACATAAGCACAAATAAGTTTCCAGTGATCACTATAATTATAAAATAATGAGAAAATGCAAAAGGTACAAGATGAAAAAATTACAAACTATGCAATAAGAAAAAAAAACTTTTAAATCCTGTTTTTTCAAACTATTATGCTCAATAATAAGACAGGTCATGCCATCTGGATTTATATGCCGCTTATCGTCTTTTAATGGTAGGGCAAGTTTATAGAATAAATTATTTTTAGACCTGATTCAATTCATGTCTGTATAAAACATTTTCTCATTAAACAAGATGATTTATAATTATCAAAAGACATTTCAGCCGTTCACCCTGTCCAGTGGTCAGCGTGCCTGACTGGGGTGGTCCTGGGCTCGAATCCTGTATCGGGCATGGGTGTGTTTTCTCTCTCTCCTTTGTCTTTGTTCTATCCTAATGTGAATGGTTGCCTACTCTATAAACGGTTACCTATGGCGTGTGTGTACTGAGGAAGTCAGATTCCTCACCGAATTACGGTTCAATTGGAAAAGTGGAGCAGCGCACCCCCTGTTGCCAGCACAAGACAACAAAAAATATTTTATTTTTAAGCACTTGTTTCCTTTTAGTCGCTTTTCTGTTCCCCCCGCCGTTTTATATGCACACATTTTTTACTTCAAGCCAATGAATTCAGTCATTAAACAACCTTTGTTTTCATTTTACCAATAACTTTTTTCTTTACGAAAGGCATTACTCGTCAGCGTCATATAAATCTATTTTTCGATTCATGTCACTGTAAATGTCATTCATTTTAATTTCATAAATAAAATAACCTGTATACAATAAATGCAAATTACTGCCAAACTCTGTTTTCATTTCATTGTAGTGAAATGAATACATATTTGAAACATTTCGAAATTGCCATTCCAACATGAATTGGTTCAAAAAATTTTATTTTTGTTTTCCTTATTTTATTTATTTTTATTTATTTATTTGTTAAAAATCACTCGTTGACGCCTTTCTTAATTGTGTGTTGAGTTCAATATACGTCATGGGGATTATTTTAAAACATAGGTTTAAATATAACTGTAAATTTTCATAATGAAAGTTTTTTTTCTTTTGATTAGAGTGTTATCATTAGAGTTTTTTCTTTATAATTTGGTGGAATCTGAATAAATGTGATGCAGATTGTTGCTGCACATCTTCGATAGATAAATCCCTGAAGAAGTCCGAAACTAAAAATGGAGTGCCTGGAGAGTCCACACTTGGTGCAGTCTTCAAATTGCTTAAATCCCTCCGATAGTTGATCGGTGTTCACTGAGAAAGATCCCTTGGGAACTGTACCAATGAGGGGATTAAAAGTATGATTCAGTCTATGGGATCATCCACTAATTTGTAAACTCATGAGTGCTCTCAAAAAAGATACTGTATTTATTTAATTTGACTCCCTCGCGGAACAAATTATAAATTGTATGCATAAAATATTATTTTGTAAAGATGCACGAAATGTAACCTTTATTACTGTTATTAGGTTATGTTGTTAATGTCTATGTGAGATACTTACATGAAATCTTTCGGCGGTGCCATATAAATTGTTAGCATCTAAGTACAACAAATATTATTTTTATCAGCGTCAGGACTATAATTTTTCATATATTTGTTTTTTGTTTTGAATAGTAATTGCACTCCTTTCAAACGAATGTCATAATCAGTGAAAAGTTCAACTGTCATTTTAGTATGAACAATACTAAAATGACATCGCGCCCCAATATAAGGCGGGGAATACCAGATTGTCACTCTGGCGGATGTTCGCGCAACTGGTGCTCGACTTCGCTAGGGTTCACGGTGATCTCTGAGGAATTGGAAACAACAGGGATCTGATTTATAAGTTTTTTAACAAATTTGCCTAAAATTTTCGAAAATGTTTTGACATATAAGTTATAATATTTCCCATAATTTTTATGATTGAAAGAATTAAATACGTTTTTAGCAAGATCTTCGATAGTAATTTTCTCTTCCTTAAGTTCATTATAAATATTTCGCTATCAGGTACGCAAGTTTCATCGAAATAATCACAGAGAAAAACACCGTAACAATAATTTTAATAGTCAAAATTCCTAAATTTAAATCATCGAAGGGAAGGTCAAGGTAAGAATTTAAATGCATCTGATATGAAATTGATTAGTTATGTTTTTGCTAAAAGAAAAGTATTTATTAAAAAAGAAGGATTTTTGGTGATAACACAATTCTTTTATGAAAATGTGAACCTGAAAGATTATGAGATAAACTGGTTCTCATAGATAAATTTCTCCAGAAGCCTTTTTTTATTGCGCCTCTAAATGTTTGGCAACTTTTTTGTTATCATTTGTGGAATGGACATAAAACATTTCAATATTTTCCTACATATTTTTTTCCTGACTCTAAAGGTTTAGGATTTTGATAAATAATATCCATTAACAAAGCTACCTTTTCTATCCTTGGGGAGTCTCTCTCTGTAAATTACGGGTTCTTCATAATATCAACCATCATAAGAATGCTTTTCATTCTAATTCACAAGTATTTTACTTGTGAAGATCGACTTAGAATGAACAGCATTAGTTTTATCTGTTAAGTCGGCCTACACAACAAAAGGAATTTTTAAACAGTGCTTACAAATTTTAAAGGAGAGGTACTTACTGTCATTTGTTGGCATCTTATTTTCAGTTGCATAATTCCTTGCGCAACAAAAGAATGCCTTCTTTTGCCAAAAATGACAAATAGCACGTGCAAGTAAATGAATTGTGCTGGTTTTTAGAACATTGTTGTGATATCAACCTGGAGAAATTGTTAATCCAAGTATAATGTCCTCTGCAGTCATCACGTGGTACGCACAACTAGTCATTTATGAAAAATTGTGTCTATGACGATCATGTTCGCCTTCACTAATCATCAAAAGATAGACGGTTGTATCTTCCGAAAAGGAATATATTGTTATGGATATATTGTTCAATTGACTAAATTTTTTTCACGTCTGTGACACGATACAAACATCAAAATACAACGAACTTTCGTAAGGAATGTAATGAAAAACTCTTTCAGTATTTTTATCCATTAAATAAAGAGCTGAGATAACGGACCACTTGAAACATTGCTGATCTTGATTTTTTTCATTGATTATTGTCTTCCATTATTTTAATTTTTCGGGAAGATCGACATATGTGGATTCTTTTAGCGGAAGAAAATAGTTAGCACTTACTTCTTGTTCCAATATTTGATTGTTGTTCTTAAGGATCAATATTAGAACAAAAAGTGTACCCTTAAGAAGAAAGCAAAATAATTATAGTGATGCCATTGGAGTAGAAACTACCCGGCAAGGATTCAGATTGTCAGCAAAGATGAAAGAAAATTAGTTGAGAATATATAGTAAGACTGTCTTTTTCCTTTGAAAATTGCATCACACACTGTGAATCAAGGAGGAAAGCTGATTTGTGAACATAGTGAGTTGTGGAATGAGTTGAATTCTTAAAGTAATAGGAAAAAAAGTTTTGCCTCCTACTTGATGTCACTTCTAAAGTAAATACATTGGAATGTGTTGCCCGAAATATTTTAAAACTGAAATCAATTCAGCTAGAAACACGTGTGGAAAATATGAAATATATGTGAGTATAGAAATACGATGAGACATCTGTGAGAAATATTAATCTTGAAAGAACATACCCCTCCAGTTTCGTGAGAGCTATGATGAAGGACAACATGATTTTGATTCTATAAAATAACAACGTTTCATAATAAATACAGGATGGTTCAAAACGAACATGTGTTTACCAATAAAAGTCACCATTCGCAAAAAATCCGAAATATACCATTGCCATTCAATAAAACAAAAACTCGAAAACCGAAACTAATCTCTCGTTTAGAAAACGAAACCAAAATTAAAACAACTTAACTCAGCAGCATGAATAAAACAACTCAACTCATCAGCAGGAGAATACAACACAACGCTGCCACACACGTCCACTGTTTTACAACCGGCAAAATTTACGTACTTACGTCAGTGTTTCACACCATGTTATGTCATCACGTTCTGTTTATTTATAGTTTCAAGAGTTTCTTCGTTAAGGAATATCTTTTACAAAATATGAGGAGAAGACGTCTTAAAAATTATGCTTGTCTTACACACCTCTCCATCTGCAGTCTTAAAAAGCCACAGATTGTTTTGCAGCTGTAGGACATTAGAAATAGGAGAAGACACCTTTGAAATCTGGTCTGTATGACACAATACAATATGCATCCATTTTCTGTTCCCTTGCAATCTTAATAGACATCAATATGTTTCGTAGCTAGAGAACATTTTTAAAGTAGATCAGGAGAAAGCGTCTGTCCATCTCCATATCCGTTAGTCTCAGGTATAGTCTGGGGGTTGAGTGCATTGCTATGTGTAAGCAGGCTTAAGAATGGAAAAAATGTTCGAAATTTTATCACCTTCTAAATTTAGTAAACGATACTCCTACATTCTTTGTCCCTATTCTCCTTTAAGTGTTAGTATTCACGAATCATATACCCACATTGCTCAAATAAAACTGGAAACCACAAAGGCAGCTCATTCCATTCGAATGAATACTGAGAGGATAACTATTCTCTTCATTCTTATTTCAGGCGATGAAATGAAATAGAACACTCACTCCACTTTTTGGCTGAGCGAGATGAGTTGTGTTGATGCTTCTTCATTTTGGAAACAATTGAGTCACCCGCGGCAGTTATTGGCGTTGTTCAAATAGTTATTTCTGTTTGGTATTCTTTTGGCGAAAACCATTTCTTCTCCCGTTTCCGCAAATCCATTTTGCCAACTCATATGAAAAGTTGCATTTCCATCAGAAGGAGGGAATTTACTTCTCTTATAAATGGATGGCAGAGTTTCATCTCCCCACGGGGCTTTTCAAAGAGCTGCTCTTATTTTTTGGTTAGAGGCAATGTTAGCATCTTTTTCCTCATTAATTTTTTCCTTCCTCCGTCTGTGTTTTTCTCCAAGGAAAGAATTTTTCGGCAACAAATGTAATTTCAAATACAAAAATGGTGCTATCTCCCCTTTAATTAGATTTTTCGGAGACTCCTTTTTATTCGTTTCGAATCCTTCGGTGAATGTGTATGGGCCGATGTTTTTTGTGACCCTAATGAATTGCGCTGAGTGAAGGATAGACACTGAACAGAACAGGGCTGTTTGCCTTCCAGCCTTATTTTACAACATTCACGTGAGTGGAAACTCCCAACCACTCTCTTCTGGTTAAGCCAAAGCTCTTCAGTTCGGAAGCTTCATTCCAGCAAATGTTCAGCAGATGTTTGTCAACCTTTTACATTGTACTACGGTTGGGGTGAGTACTTGGGAATTTTCCAAATTCTCCCCCTTGAGACATGTCCTACTATCTATGAAAAAGTACTCCAGGAAGATAGCTACGAGGGGGACACTAATATGATTTCCTGCCACACTACGCTGAGTTAAAACACTTTCCTCGACAGTGTAGGTGAGCCCCGGACACTACTTTAATTAGTTTAGAACACTCGTCATTTTGAAACAGGTGACGAGGTGCAGTCTCCACAACAGGTTTGCATTCAGAGAACTGAGGTGTAATCGTTCATTGTTTCGAGGAGGAAGAAGCCTGCTCAAAGCTCACGGCTTTTGTAAAGCTCTTTTTGAAACACATACCTAGTTATCTTCAAAAGAAGGTCTTATTTTCTCCTTTAGAGTGACTTGCATCTAACTAGAAACCTTCGAAGAGCATTTGGCGAAATGACAAAAGGCTCTTGTTTATTATGCACTGAACAAACATGAGAATAAAATATGCTTTAATACAATGAGTAACTGATGCATGAAAAAAAAAATCATTTTACTGGGGGTGATAAAATTCACTGGAAATATTGTGCAAGCGAATTTGTAAGAAACATTACGATCTTATTGCTTGATATGTTTGCATGTGAATTTGAAGTAATTTTTTTATTAAGAAAGTTTTTCAAATTATTTTATAATGAAGAGCTAACAATGCGTATCTGGGAATACCGCAGTTTGAAGTTACTGATTTTCACCAGTCAAAATATGTCACCTTCCTTGATACCAGTTTTGGTTTAACATTTCAACAAATTGATGGAATTCTGTAATACCCGAAATATGTGTCTAAATTTATAATCTACTAGTCAGTCGTAGCTTCCATTATGAAATATACAACTGACATCCGGGTAAAACTTGCGTTTTGGAATAAATAACTGTAATTTACAATTGCTTTGCTTAATTTCTCGAAAATGCTTTTTTGCACCATGAATTTTGGCTTCCCATATGAATAATATAAAAACATATCAAAGGAGGTATAAAATATCCTAAATTTCCCTTCAGTTACGAAATTATTAAATAGTGAAGATTTCTTTTCATCTTCATCCCAATGCATTTGCTATCGGCGGCATATTAGGAAACGCGTAAATACGTTCGTTGCAGGGGAAGGAAACATTACTTTTGAAAGTTGAAAACAAATATAAAATACCGCACTGGAGTAATCTTTGAGCAGATCGAATGTCAAGCATATTTTTGAGGATAACAATTTTAAAAGAACTAAGCACCTGTTTTTGGAACCAGAAGAGTTGCTGAACGGTGTTGCATTATTTAATTAATTGCAATGTGTAGGATTACAATGATAACATTACAATGCGCAACATTACAATGATTTTTAAATCAGTGTTTATAGTGATTTAAATGAACTATAAATGCTAAAATTAAAGTTTTGAAATGAAACAAAGCTTTTATTTCAATATAACTAGAGACTAATGATTCACACCATTTCGGGCATCACCAGACGAAAGTTCTTTCGACCAACAGAATAAGCATTTTAATTATATTGTTACCAAAAAGAAATGTAAGTAATTTATGTTTCTGTTTAATTACTTATTTTAGTGTATTATTTTCGTTTCATTTGTGAAGTTATTGTCTAAGCAAGACTAATTCTGCGTGAAATACAGGGTTCGAGAAATAAGCTCGTAAATTATAAGGAAACTTTGGGACATTTGGCGATATTTTTTGACAACTTGGCGTCGTTTTGGCATCAAAACATAGGTCAACATTTTCAAATGCTTTGCTCCTATTGGTCTTATCAGTCGATAAGAATCGAGTTACCATAGGAATATTCTAGAAATGTCCAGGAAACTTTGTAAAAGTTTCAAGCTGAATAAATTGTAGTCATTATGACTGAGAGATCTGTGAATAAAGTGTTTGTTTTAAAGTGTTAAGAAAACCATTCTTTTCTATTTCTGTATAATCATATCCTCATCCCCACGAAGAACACTCGTAAAAATATTGATTTTTCTGCAGACTTTTTAGTTTAAATGGTTTATTTCAAAGATTAGAAGACCGATTTTGTTTTATGTTCTTGTAATGATCATGTGGCAATGTTTTCACATTATTATATGGAATCGAAATGAATATGTTTATTGGAGTGAAAGGAGAACTCTTGGCTTCATAGAATTTATCGTGTCTCCAAGGATTTCTGCTCGTAAGAACCGAATTTGTTCAGATTTCAGCGCTCTTCAGACAAGATTAAAAAAAAAGAGATCAAACGAAAAGCTCGAGACAAGATTCATGATGCGGCGTCCTTCCCACATGAACTTCGTCATGAACCTCTTGGTGATAGTGTGTGTTTGTATTTGAGGCAATCTAGATTAACTATCAACAGATCAGTTATTGGTTCTATCCCGGATGACAACTTCATTCCAACTATGTTCAGTCCCAGCGGCTCATTAGTTTCCCATCGGCCTCCCGTAAGATTATCAGTGTGAAGTATCACTTGCCTTACAGCAGTGTGAACACATTCTCCTTCACATAGAGCTCAGTAATTACAGGTATAAATAAGGACACGTACCCAACCTACCGTTAAACAGTGATGCCAGTAAATTCGTCACTTGTCCAAGTTAAACAGTGATGTCTAAAATCCTTCCGCTAGTATGACGTGGATGTGGAAAAAAGAATGCCAGCTCAGGTGTGACCTCTTCACCTGACAGTAGCTCAAAATGACGAGGCGTTTGGTGATAAGCGAGTAATCCAAACCCGTTACCTTAACGTACAGTACGGGATCGATTGCACATATATGTATGTGTCGGGTTGTCCCTGTAAGTTTTGACAATCGAAACTACAAGTCTAACTGTAGAAAACTATATTTTCCAGAAAGGTTGAGGATCAAGAGATTTGTGTGGGGGAAAAGAATTCCAATATATCATTCTTTACACTCCAGAGGGAGCTAATATCCCATTAGCTTAATCGTTAAAATAGCTCTGTGATATCAAAATCAAATATTGTTGCAGAGAAATCGGAACCAATTCTGATTTCGTCGTAGAAACGGTCTCATTTGATTTTTAATATTTCGAGATGGTTTATGAACACCACGTATTGATGAAGTATATTCAATGTCAATTTATCCCTGCTTAATGATGCGTAGAGAAGCTGAAGTCTCAAATATTGACTTCATTACTAGAACGGGAAGGAAACCAATGAAGCAGTTTGAATGACATATCAGCCACAATCTATAGTAACTTGGTGGCAAAAGGTATCAGAAGATACACGAACCAGCTTGTCATGTTAGAAATTTTGTGGATACTCCTAGCATATGAGCACATGGCATGGCATAGCATCGCGTAATCTTTCAGATAACGGGCGTTTCAAAGAAACTGTGACGTCTGAGGTTGTGAGAAAAAAATCCCCCGCTCACCTTCTTATGTTTTCGTTCAGAATTTCAGCTGGGAAGGAAATAGACAATTTCAACCTTACCCATCTCCGATTTTCTTTATGTATATTTCTTTCCATCCAGCGACACAGCGTGCAAAAAAAAAAAAAAAAAAAAAAAAAAAAAACGAAAGGTAAAATCCGTCGCTTGCAATTCCAATCTCGTTTCAGGGAGGAGAACTCATTCTTTTCCTGATTTTGTCTATTCGACTTCCACAGAAAGGAATCGAAGTGGGTGTCATGCCCAAAGAATGATTAACGTTGTTTACCCAAAGCTGAAAATAAGCAATGGAATGGTGGAGATTACAAAAGTCAAAACCACACAGCCACACGCACGCGCAAGGAATAAGTATAAATTGCATTGTTTAAATTCTAGAAAAGGAAAATCGTTTTAAGTCCTGAGATTTTAAGCGTGGATAAGATGAAAATTATAAACTGCTTAATTATATTATAAAACTGAATACAGAAGAAAGACGACGAATCTTGACATACAACAATACCATAGATTTCTCAAAAGAAATCAAATTGCCTATATTAACATAAAAACTAGCAATTCAGTTAGTTATAAAAGAAAGTTCTGTCGTTTTTGAACACTTGCACACTTGTCCATTCTTAGCAAAAATTCTAATCCAACTGAAACACCCTTAAACAAATAGATTAGGATTTAATTGATCCTTTAAACAGATTTTTTTTGCATTTTAGTTAAAGTGAAAATAAAGTTTTCTTAAATTTCATGTTAACTTTCACAGAAGTGGACTTCAAGCTTAGAATCCCTTAGACTACTAATTTGTCGTTTTTGAACGTAAAGACAAGTTCTGCTGTTTTTTTCTGGAAAATAAATAAATAAGATAGAATTTTTTTTTATGTTTTACAATTCCATGTGCAATTCAAGTAAGATATCTTAAATTAATTTCAAAAGTACTAATAATTATTAAAAAATTGAAAGCAGGACTTACAATTTTACATCCAATGTTATAATGTAATCCAAAAGCTTAAAAAAAAATCGTCCTTGCCAATTTAAATTAATTATAAAGGGGATGTTAAGATTTATTTATTGCTTGCATAAACAATCAAGTATTAATATTTAATCTGCTTTAGATGCTTCATGAAATAAATTTATCTTTACTTAATGATGAATACATATTTATTTTTTAACAGCGGCATCAAGAGAGACAAAATTTCAATAATATATAGAATAACCCATCCCACTAAGATATTGGCCAACATTTTCTTTCCAACTGCTCACTGAAGAGCTCATCCCACTGACATACAGACTTGGTTTTGATGGGTGTATAAAACTGTATATTCAACATTATGGTTGAAAACAAGTATTTGCTTGATTTGCAGACCAGTTATAAGTAAAATAAAGTGACATACATATGATTTCTACAGTAACGAAAAAAAGAACCACTTTATGGTTCTTTTTTAAAAAAAAAAAAAAATCTTTTTGTACAATATAAGTTGATTACAGTGTTTAGCTAAGCTTCTAAAATCTAATGTTCCAAGCAATTGTTCACTTTGGACTATTTTTAAAACATTAATGTTGTCTTAGAAGTGAAGTGTGACATATATGGTACATATAATTAATAACATATTCATGTTACATAGGGTAGGCAAAGCATAAAGTAGGCATTGATATTAACGATATTCATAAAACATAGAGTAGACAAAGCAGCGGAGATGAATGAGAAATTGATAAAAACACAAGGTCGAATAAATATTTTCAATTTATTTACTTTTTGCTTTATTTTGATTAGTACTTTTCCATGCATTAATTTGCAGGAATTAAACTAATTAATTCTAATATTCATGTTTTTCTAATGAGTCTCTCCAGCTTTTCAACACACTGCTCACTTTCATTAAATTATTCTAAATTAAGTAACTAATTAAATTTTTTTTTCCTTTATTTTGTAAACTGTCAGCTTTCGACGGTTAGAAACGTTTTTTCATTGAAAGTAAACAGATAAGGAACTTTAAAATAAAAAACGTTTCATTTTTACAGGTCTACATTCCAAATTTCCTTCTCAAATGAATCGGCAATTTAGTAAAGATGGTGGAGTATTGTCTACTTACCACAAGAATAGTTCCTAATAGTAAGTAATCTGGTGAATGACGGTTGCTATAGTAACAAGAGTTATCCATTTCAAATGGGGATTAAAGGAGTTATGATTGGGCGATGGTACTTCATATGAAACTCTAATCTTTCTGTAAGCCAAAGACATTGCTTTTCTTCTGTCTCCTCCTGTAGAAAATGGAGCATGTTTTGTTTCTATGGCAACAGACTGGCTTAGACCAACTGATGGATTCTTGTGGACATTAAATATAATTAAGATTCGACATTTTGTTAATGTGTCTTTGTACAATTTATTTCTTGCAGATCATCTTTTTTTAGTTAATTTTGATATTAGTCTGAGTTCTATTCATTTCTTCTATAAAAAATCCGTTTTTTTTTTTTTTTTTTTTTTTTTGACATCTTTTTTTTAAATCTATTTATCTATAAAATGTTCCATACATTTATTATCAAAATAAATGTAATTGCATTTTCTCACGCACATTCTTCCTATTCAACAACTATTTGAAATTCCATCTCCTGATTCCTAATAGTAAACGAGAAGCCGAACAATTTTTGATTCATTATTTATTTGGTTTCGTGCTTTAAGAAACACCAATTTTGTTTTAAAATGGGAAATCATACGAAGTTTATGAGACATTGC
The DNA here is from genome assembly GCA_026290005.1 of Latrodectus geometricus. Lineage (NCBI taxonomy): Eukaryota > Metazoa > Arthropoda > Arachnida > Araneae > Theridiidae > Latrodectus > Latrodectus geometricus. The sequence continues at coordinate 1,296,594 of JAPDSC010131936.1, read as the reverse complement.
ATTCATAGCACAACTAAGAAATTACCAAGCGCCATTTTTAGATGAAAGAAAATATGAGCAGATTTCTCCTTAAAAAATAAGGAATTTAAAGTTTTAGTGAAAAAATAATCAAGTATATGTGTTGTATATTCCCTCTGGCGTAATTTAATTTTTAGCAAATTTTTGTTTTCCTCGCAAGCCAGACGTTTAGTTACTGAAGAATAATCGTGATGCTCGGATAATTTAAAAAGCATTTTGAACTGGCAACATGAGTGTTTTCGTCATTGTGCTAGTCGCTCAAACATATTATTTCAATGAACACTTTTTGTTAAAAAAAAAATTTTTTTTTACATCGTGTTTACTAAAATTTCCAAGATGAATATTCTTTTTTACAGACAGTACTTCGCTTCATGATTTTTCTTTTTATATTTCACGATGATATTAACATGAATCTTTAGTATTCTATATTTATATTTTATAAATAATTATATCACCACTGATTCTCCTAACTTTTTAAAAAGCAGATTCCACTTAAACATTATAATACAAATAAATACATATATTGATTGAATTATTTATAAGAAATTTTATTTAAAATTTGTGTGCATTTATTCGTTTACGTTTTAATGTGACAAATAATAATGAACCATCTTTCATTTATTATTTTATCATCTTTAATTTCGTTTGGCGTTATTTGATGCACTTGAAAGTAGCAGATATTATAATATGATTGTTTGTCGAGATTTTAATTGTTGCACCAAAAGGATGATATGACGTATGTGCTAAAAAAAGCAATAATTTATCACAAAAAAAAAAACAAAGATATATCGATTCCTATTGGATAATTTTTTTTTCTGGCCAAACATGTTCAGAATTATTTTTCTCAGCATGCAATCTTTCTTCCATCTAAAAGCGAGCGGATGAGACATGCATTTGGCATTTTGGTTCATTTTTGAGCTTGCTAAATTTTTTTGGCGGATATTTGGTAACCTAGATTTTTTATTATGTTAGAAAGAATACTATGAAATGCAACAATTTTCTATTTCTCGCCAAGCTTAGCTTAGCATTACTGCACAATATATTTTTTTTAATTAGAATTCTTGTGAGAATAATTCAGGGGTTTTTTTTTTTTTTTTTTTTTTTTTTTTTTTTTTTTTTTTTTTTTTTTGAAAAATTTTAATATTTTATAAATTTTATTCATGTTATTCCTACTGTTAAACAGATTTAATTATTTAGAATGAAACTGTGATGTAATAAGTTTCGCAATATTTTTTAATTGCCAAAAAATCTCTAAGAATCTAATAAACACCATCGGAAATGCAAGACTTTTATTTTAGAAAGATTCTGTTGCATCTGACACCTAAAAATACATAATTTTCAAACATGTTCATAAAGCATGGAGTTTCCGACTGAAGAAGGTGAGAGTGATCTAGGGGCGGGGGCGGTTCCCGATCCCACCCCTCTGGGGAGGGCGCTTCCTCTTTCAATCTCAACTACAATTTGTTTCGAATGGTGGTGGCGTCAACACCCATCACAATCCTCCTCAAGCAGCTTCTCCTCGGTGCTGAACCCCTTTCTCTCCTCCCCTCTTGGTCTCCATCTACTCCCTCTCCATTTCGAGAAGAGGGAATGTCACCCCTTATTTTCTCCCATGTCTCGACAGATAATACACTTTCGAACACTTCTTTCGCCCATTTGAAAGCAGGAATGCACTATGATACAAATCGCAGCAAAATAAAATGACTTTTTTTCAAACAGTTTATTTAATCTATTTCAGTTTCATAAATGGACGCGCCATCTTAAAAATTCTCTGTAAATAAATGGATTTCTAGTTGTTATTTACTTTCGGCCAAAGCCTTATGATTCAGCTATTTTGCTTCTTGTGTCATATTTATTATATTTGTGATGTAAATAAAATATATAAGAACATCAAATTCCAGCAGATATCGATTGTTATTTAATATATTTGGTGGTATATATCTAAAAACTTTCACACAACTCTTTCCATAAAATTTAATTTTAAGAGGAAAAGGGCCATTTTAAAATAATTTCAACATACTATTTTTCAATAGATTTCGCATTAAAATTTATAACAAATATTTAAAGATTAAACTTTTAACGCCAATAAATATCATCTTCTATAAGCATAGCTTAGTGTAAAGCAATCAATAGCTATAAGTGTTCTGCCTAGCTAAATCAAAGTTTGAGAGGACATTTGAACATGAGCAGCTTTCTGGAAAAGTTTTTCATAGAGAATCTTGGAGACCCCCAAGAATTTACCAACGTTCACGGAGAATGGGACTATGAAAAGAAAACTAGTTGCCTACAAATAATTCGATGAGATACAAACTTTTGCATAAAAAGCGTAAGACTAACTTTGACGTGCAAACTTGTCCAACAATGTCATTATTCCGATTTAATGTCATGCAGTTTTCGTTTTGAAACATGTGATAGCTTCCGCACTTAGCTAGTGTGGATTTATTGTTATATATGGTTATTAAGACTCTAGGTCATATTGCCAATAAGCACGATTCCGACAGTCTGGGAGCAGACAGCGATTGATGGTGTCCAGTTTTTGTTTTACAGTTTTGTCACGATTTGTCTAAATGTCATGTCATCAATTAAACAGACAAACAATCTTTGTAATGATCACTCAGATATGATGTAGGCTCATATGAAATAAAGTTATATGCACTGAAAAAATATGACTAATAATCAATAATAATCAGTGAAAAGTTTTCACTTCACTATCAATTTTATAATGCATACATACATCCAAGTCACAAAATTCAAATAGTTTTCTATACAAGACATAAGCGCATAAAAGAAATACAAAACAACAAGGTATGTATAAATGAATTCCAACATTGTCGGTTTCAACAGGGTGGGCACGTGCTTACAAGCATACTTCCCTGTACCAAGCCTATCAGTTAGGTCAACTTACCAGGTAAGATTTTCGTTATGAAGAAGCAATAACCAAGCAGAAGACTGCCCAACATTTGTTTTGCTACCTTCGGAGGTGTAAATTCACTTGGAGGTCATTGCACCCACAATCTATTAATTTAGCTGTTCAGAATCCACAATCTGGTCTAATTAGCGCTAGAGTGCGGCAATCAAACCAAACATTCTTTGATTCTTTTATCATCAGTTTGTACATACTCTGAGGACTCTCCAACAACTTGAGGTTCAGCATTTTAACACCCAGGAGATTTTTCCTTCCAGGAGAACTTTTTATAGGGCTGTATTTACAAAGTGAAAAACCCCGAAAATACTATGACTAGGGATTGAATTTCAACGCTCTTTGCTCTGAAGAAAGCTGGCACAAAATCAGTAGATATTTTTAGGAAAGTCTGCTGAGTTGTACGCATAGGAGCCCAATTTTTGATCTTTAATATTTAAATTCCGCAGGCGTTATGTGACTGACGACTGGACTGCAATATGATGAAAATCAAAGCTAATGAGAGACCAGAACTAAATGATGACCTTAAATAGTAACTTAAATCAAACGGATTTTTAGTTTTCTATTGTCAGAAGGCAGTGAATTCAAAATCCGACTTAACAGAATATCAGTCGTGTTCACTAAAGGTGGCACCTAACATCCATTCGCAAAATAGGATTCGAATCTGTTGAAGTAAGAACCAGAGTGCTAATTATTTGGCTGCCACCTAGGCAAGAAAGAATCGGAAGAGAAAAACAATATTAACCGAAGTTAATCTAAATAACCGAATTTCATCAAAAAAAGAAAGAAGAAAAATTAATAGCGTGCCACTGATTTTGCTCAGTCTTAAGAGGATATAATCCAAAACAGGGAACCTCTTCAATTTGTGCTTTGAAAAATCTTCAAAAAATAAATAAAAGCTTTCTGTAGGATGCATACCGAGATTTGATGATGAACCCATTATAATGTTCTCGACGATCATGAGATGGCGCTGCAGAGGCAGCCAGATGACGTCAGACATTGTTTCGGTTTCTGAAGAGAAAGGGAGAGAATTTTGATGTCTATGGAGAATATTAAGATTGTTCTCGTTTAACATAATTTCACTTATTATTTAATGCATTCCTAGAAGATAATAAATAAATGAATGCTAAATCATATGTCATCAATTTACGACACAGATTCAACATTTCTACACCGGTTGGATTTACGAAGCCCACGTGACGACACCAGAAACCGACAGAACGCGATATGAATAGGGGGCAGCGTTATAAAGGACGAACCCCCTGGAGATTAAGGGAAGCGGTGCGGCGAGGATAGAGATTAGTGTAATCCTTTCATCAGCGGGTAGTAACAGTTCGATCATTTCCAGAATTAGCTTCATATTACTTTTGTTACAGGGGGGGGGGAGGAATAGAATTCAGAGTTCCTGCTGGATCCGAATGCGTGATTTGCTCAGTTGGAACGACGATTCTTTCCAAATATAGTTTTATGTATATATATTATATATATATACCAAATGTTTTCTGTATATACCAAATATAGTTTCCAAATGTATATATATTAGTTTGGGGAAAAAGAAATCCATTATTTTTACGTGAACTTTATGTAACTTCTTTTGGATTCGCTTTGTAAAAAGGTTTAAAACAGCTTTCATGTAGAATTTTAGGTCTTGCGCGTTACGACTACTGACATGCGGTTAACTTCGATCATTTTTGATATTTTATAGACATTTTTGACGATGCTGTATCCACATACGAGGTGCATCTCTAACATCAAAAATACTCGAACGGAATCAACGAAACAAAAATTGTACGTAACTGGTTGTTACAGTCTTATATAGGACGATAAGCACCTTTCACAATTTTAGCCACCTGGCTATCTTTTTCGCCGTTACAAGAGAAAAACGAAAATGTATCGAATTTTCTGTTTGTTGTCTTCCATTTTTAAAACCTTATACTCCTAACTAAATGAATGAAACAAAAAACCGCAAGAGGATATTTTAGTGTCAAATGTCACCTTTCCAACGAGCATAAATCTGAAATTGTTTGATAGATACCTGACGAGATATCGATCACTACAGACGTCTTCCGAAAAAATAATGGATTACTTTTTCCCCAACCTATTATTATTTTCATCAATATGAACATAACAAACGTATAATGTTGAAATTAAGCTTCTAGATATGAATGTATATAAAGATGTGCATACATACATAAATAGGAAACTACTCACAAACTGTATTTCCTAGATTTGAATTTCAATCTTCGATGAATTCATGACCTCGATACATCAACACTTTTCATATTATTACTACATTAATAGATAGTTATTTTAGCTTAATTTTCACCACTCTGAATTGAATATTATTAATATAATCCAAATTTGTTCATATAAAAACCAATTTTTCAATTATATGAGCAAGGACAAATCCTTGCTCATATAATTGAAAAATGATAATTTGAGAAACAAAAACGTGTGATAATTAAAAATTTAGTACTTATTTTTATCAATTTTTTGATATTATTATGCCTACATCATAAGTATATTGAGTACTGGTTTATGAGTACTGCATTCTTTCCTCCTAAGTACTCTTATCTACAAAGATCCTTGGTATACTACTGATTACTTGCAAGAAAAGAAAGCATTACACTCATGGGTACTACATCATGAGCATTTATTCAGAAAGAAATGCAGTAAGGAAGGAATTTCATGCATAAGACAATAATCGCTTACGTGTTTCCTTACCTAAAATGAAGACCTACAAATACATCGCACTTACTTCAAATCTAAACTCTGTGGCATGACAGGGAGGCCTTCAATGCCCAGATCTGATTACTTGACTCTGGGGGTGCGAAGCATTATCCCAGTTAGACCTAACGCCCATTGTTTAGTTCTCAAGTATGCTTGGTACTTAGTTTTATCTGAAGGGATGAAAGTCTGAGCTTGATCAGCCGAGGATACAACCTGTTCGTTGAGAGTGCACTGCGTCACCAGGCTGATTATAATACTAAAGCGTAATCTGTTCTGTTTTGAAGGATTCTTGTGACTCAAGTTTCTTCAATCATCTCATTTCAAAATGATTTGGATGGAAGTCTCTTCTCTGACTTGGGAACGTTGCTTCAAAGCAGGTGATTATTCTTCAGGTTGTAATTTTACATCCAAAGGAATTGTTTTACGTTTTTTTAAATTTTAATTGAATTATCGATAACTAAATAATATAACTATATTGATCATTTAACTGGGATTTTAATTGATTCGATATTTTTAATTTTTAAAGCATTGCAATGGAAAATTTAGCAACACAGGATGGAAAAAATAAAAGAGGTCTATTTATCAAGTAGAACATGGAACTTCTTCTAATTTGGCTATTCTATATTTACCACAATAAAAAATTTCCTTGTTTATCGCAAAAGTTATTGATGCAAGCATCAAACTGATTGAGAAATCAATGCAAGCATCTGTTTTTCTCTTGAACCAAATGGAAAGTACTCTCATCATAACAGATCATGTGTCATGTTCATAACAGGAGTGTCATAACAGGAGTGTCAAAGTAATGGCCTCATATCTTGTTCAGACTCGCCTATTGTTCCAGATTTAGAGACGCTGAATGGATATTTTATCGGAACAGTGCTCCATTTGAATCTTTTTCTTCGTCATGTCACTGTGACTGACAAGGTTGTATATATCAGTTATTTTACAAATAACCTAGTTTCAGGAATATTAGGATGAGAGAGAGATTAGATACTTTAAATTGACTAGAGTCATGTGCTGAAGTGAAGAAAATTATTTCCTTTTTCGGATTGTGCTTAGGTAATCTGCAAATTATGCAAATAATCTGCACGTTCTTTACCTTATAAGGCAGTCCTCAATATGAAAACAAGACATTTTTTAAGAAACACTGTTGGTTTAGTTGATTAATATAATATTATGTTTTGGAAATGAAACAGTCAAGTTATTGAAATCAATCAATCAGTAAATAGAATCAATGATCAATCACTAAAGAAACAATAACACAAAGAACCAAATGGTTTTAAATATTAATTCAATTAAAGAAATTAATTTAATATAATTTATTTTCCGATATGTTAAGAATGAACTGATACCATCAAGGAACAAACAAATTAGTAGATATAATCAATTGCTCAACAATCAACTTTTCACCTTTAAGGAAATGGAAATCTTATTGGGCACATTAGATAAATTGTGGAAATTTTGATTCTACACTTTAGTGGACCACATCACTTAATTTGTAGATTAGCTAGGTAGCCCACTCAATAATAATTTTTGAACTTTAGCAATAACAACAACGCGTATAATGTATTCTTGATCAAGTCCATTTTGTGGAATTAATAATTAGCTTCCCTTTTTCGTCCACGAATCACTCACAGAGAATGAAAATTGTTTCCCAAGTATAGTTACAGGTAAAACTATTTTAAGACGCAGGGAGCATTTTTTTGTTTATATTAATTTGAAATAATTAATGAAGTTTTCAAATTGCAACATCTTTTCAATGATGGTGAGCATTAATTGAATGAAATTAGGATTGCAGACAAAAAAGTGAAGGAAATTGGGTACAGTTGATGATTTCACCAATGAGCTAAATTAATTGAATGAAATTAATTGAATGAAATTAGGATTGCAGACAAAAAAGTGAAGGAAA
>JAPDSC010131936.1:1266717-1289007 GCA_026290005.1 Latrodectus geometricus | reverse complement strand
AAATTAATTGAATGAAATTAGGATTGCAGACAAAAAAGTGAAGGAAATTGGGTACAGTTAATGATTTCACCAATGAGCTAAAATTCACGATTTGTTTTTTAAATATGAATTCCATTTAAACAAAAAAGGAAGCCTTCCAATGTAGTGCATATAAGAGACTATTATAAAGCACCGGCGCTATCATTTAGTCTTTGTGGAACTTAGTTTGGAAACACAGAGATCTAAGAGGGAAACCCGTGAAATCATAAAGCTGTTCCCCTGATAGCCCCCCTGGATCCCCATCTGCATGAAGAGAGGCGTGAAAAACGACACCCACGCCGCCCACTCTCTGGGGCCTGCGCGTAGAATAGGAAAGGGGCGTGCAACCGCAAATTAGCGGGCTTTTATGCGCCCCGGCTATCAAAGGGAGCATCAAACGGAATGGCCGACGCTCTCATGCACTCCTGTTTCCGAAATCATGTTAGGGTTTCGAATGTTTTTGTAGTATTCGGACAATAGCCACCATTCCCCGTACAAGAAATTGTACTCCTACACTTTGGTGTGTCATCAACACGCCCTATGAGCAGGGACCATAGCAAAAAATGTACTGGAGGTCTTATTCTAAAACAGTAAACAAATGTTAAAAGATGCTCCAGCAGTTTCTAGGGAGTGATTTTTTTAGCCTCAGTCTAAGCAAAAGTTCTTAAAAAAAAAGAATACGCGCACTAGCTTTGAAAAGTATTTATTAAAACTCTCTGACTTCTTCCGAAGACCTTGCACTATATTGGTTCTTAAAATCAGCAACGTCAGTCTAGCTCCGAAAGTAGTTAAAGTATCCGAAATGACAAAACACAAGAAAATTCACAAAATTATATAAAAAGGCAGAAGGCAAGAACATAGCATCGCAATACTTCACTTCCCTGAAGGTGGCGTTGGACCCTCAGTTTGTTATTCTTGATGCCACTGGATAGAAACTTAATTCTTAATGTCACTAGAAGTTTGATAATATAGTGCCGTTACCACACTCACTTTTTGACAATGTGAGGTGTTAAATTCTGATCACATACATACAACAGTGTTGGGTAAGCGAATGAATAATACCAAACGTTTCACAATGATATTTATTGTAAAGTGAAAATCTCATAGCAAATGTTCAAAATGTTGACCACTTGTGTCGTTGTACAGTTGACACCAGTGAAGGTACGACCGGCGCACCCTTTCAAATTTTGCCCGTGACAACAACGATTCTAGCCACGAGATCTTCAGATGGAGTCCACAAGCACTTCATACCCTAAAGATTTCATGTGCCTCCAGGAGATAAAGTCCTGTGGATTGAGGTCCGGTGAGCGAGGAGGCCAAGCCACAGATCAGCTACGTCCAATCCATTATGCAGGATAGCATTCAGGAGAACTTTTGGAAGATGTTATCCAAATAATATAGAAGCGATGATATTGTGCCTCTTTTAAAGGACAATGTCTAGCCTGATCGGCTTTCTCCGGTAACAAATAAGAGCAACGCTATCTTTGAGCGATCACAATATATCTTGATTTCCAAGTTAGAAGTCCTTTTCTTAAGACATCAAGTCGGATATTTTTCCACTTCTTCTTCGCAATCTACCAGAGACCACACAATGTTTTGGGATGCTTGTTTTTAAAATTCAAATGCAGAGTAATCCACACGTCAGAAGACTTGGGGGGGGATGCATCTAGAAGGAATGGCTCCAATTCCGCTTGCATTTCCCCCCCAAAAAATAGATATTGGAGGCATGGCTTTTGAAATCTTATCCTGATGGAACTGAACACAATGAAGTTTGCTTGGATAAAGGGATGGAATTTCTTCTTTTTTGAAAAGGAGGGTTGAAATATATTTCAGATAATAATCCGAATTAATTTTGATATTCTTTCCTACATTTAAAAAATGTTTTCTTCAAACCAACTTTGTTAAGTTTTGCTTCCCTTTTTCAGAAGTAAAAAGATATTGTTTTTATTGCATATATATTTCCCTTTTTCATTTGCCAAATAATTTTCCTTCAATAATAGTACATAATCTTACGCCGTGAAACATATTTCGCCATTGGATAATAAACTTCGGTTAGCTTTTAGCCTTAAATAGGATTTTATAGCTAATTTAAAAGCTGTAAACAATTGCATATGCTTAGAGCAAATATCATTTATAATAAGAATTAACACGTGTAAACATAATTTGCTTTTATTTAAAAAACATAATTTACTTTTCTATCATTTTTCTCAACTTCTTTTATATGGACTTTATCAATTTCGCAAGTAAAGCAGTTATGCCACTTATTTCACGTGTAGTTCAGTTATGCCACTTATTTCACGTGTAGAAATATTAAAACCTGGATTTTCACATTTTTTTTTATTAACTGAATGAGAATATTCGGATAGATCAAGAATATAGTCTTCGTTCCATTGTTTATTTTTCAGTGACCTTTTAAACAAAGAATAGTTTTAATACTGCAGACAGTAGTTAACCCTTATTTCAATTTGATATCAATCACATTTTCATTTTTAAATTAATATTTAACTTCAGAAAGAAAATCAAAATCGTTACAAAAAATCAGTTGACAATCTCCGTGTATATGGTGGTTTTTTTAATAAGCAATACAGAAATATTTGTTTTCATGGTTTTGTGTAGAAAAGTTACAATGATCAAAAGAAGTATTTTTAGGATAGCTAGCAAAGTTTAATATATTTTTGTTTGTTAATTTATTGTTTTAAAAAAAGTCACACCGTTCATTTTAAATTGCATTACATTTAGAAAAACTCAACGCGTTTGATCGGGCAAGAAAAATAGAAGATGAACTTTTGTTCCAGTTGAATAAACATGCACTCATATTATTTTTGATCTAAAACCTGATATAAATAAGCACGATGACAAAGAAATTAATTTTTTTATTAATAGACTTTAATTCAAAAGTTTTCTTTAGATAACCAATAAATTTAACAGCAGAAATGGCACATTTTTAGGTTATAAATACAAAATTTGACAGAATTTCAATAAATATACCAATGTAAGATAATATGATGGATTTAAACAATATTTCACAATACTTTGGCTAATTTTGTTGAGTAATCAGAAAATTAAAAAAAAGATTTATATTTTTATTAAATAGTAATCTCCTCATGAACACTCCTCATGAACAAATTCGGTAAAATTGCATATTATTATTATTGTTGTTTTTTGTCCAGGGCCAGCCAAGTTGAGAATATGGAGTGGCATGTTTCATCTTATCATCAGGCTTCGTCCAATCCTATTTTAAGCTGTTTGGGCGTTCTTTTGAAGGAAATTTACTCTTATTCCCTCCTTGTTACTGACTGCTTACTCGTCAACGGATTGATGGGCCTGGTCTGACATAAGAACAACCACAAATTATCAAGAGTAATTATCACATGAGGTGATAATTTCTCCTAATGTAAGCATAAAGAACAAGCACTTGATGGCATACTTCTGGCAGCAAAATATACAAAATTTCATTGCAATGGTATTCCCTTGAATGTCGAGTAATAATAAAATATAGGAATGGAGCCCTTTTGTGGGATCAACATGAAGACTACAAGGAAGGCCATTCAAAAATGGGAAAAAAAGGAGAGTTTGGCCTGACTCTCCTGGACAGAAACATGCAAAAAGTATGATTTTCAACTCATCTGAGAAAATTGCATCTGAAATTCTTAGACTCGCAAGATTGAAGACTCAAGCAATTGTAGGCTTCATGACTGGGCACTATCATTTCAGGAAACACCTTCATACAATTGGATTTTTTAACAGGAACCAATTTGTAGAAAATGCCACGCAGAGGTAGAATCAGCTCATCATATCCTATATGAGTGTGATGCTCTTGCCCTTACAAGATTCACTACTCTAGGTAATCCATATCCTAAAGAGTTACACCTAAACTCCATTGAGGGCCTATCAGACTTTATAAACAAAGTAGGTGACCCAAGACAATGGAACTAGGAAAAAATTGGGCTTGGAGCTTGGTACAAAATGCAACAATGCAGAGGTGCCACATATCTGACAAGCTCAAGAAGAAGAAGAACAAGAAAATAGAAAAAAAAATAAACATAAAAGATGAAAATCTTGCTCACAGTAGCGCTAGAAAAGAATCAATACAAAGTCTTGTTAAAAAAGTTTTTTTTTTTCTAGAATAAACAAAATAAAACCCCCTCTTTCGAAATCATCTTTTAAAGCAGAAAGTTAAAAAGCTGAAGATATATATTAATAAAAAGGAGGGGAGCGTCAAAGGAATTTTATTTTCCTGCCCTTCATTAAAGTCGGTAGCTGCTTTCCAAATGGGGAAGGAAGTCCCTCATCGTCCTTCTTTTAAAAATGTTCGATAGCTCTCCTCTGTTTCTAATGGCACTAGGCAGAAAATAACTACCGCATCATGAAGGAAAAGAATAAAAAAAAAAACTGGAATAAAAAAAATCTCCGGAAAAAATCCTAGCGAAGGAAGATTATCTCCTGGAGAATCTGGGAGCACAAGACCACGCCCACCGAATGCTTAATGCATATGTAAAAAAAATAATAATAAATAAATAAATGCCGCGATCGAACCGTTGCCACGAAAGGGCTGCGCTTCTTTGAAAATTAACGACTTAAAAAAAAAGAACAATTTAAAAAAATATTGCGCCCTCTCATTCTAAAATCAGCATGCCATTTTTAAAAGGTTTTCTCCTTTTTAAGTATTCAAAGCATCCAATTTGAACGCTAGGGAGGGGGGGAAAGTTTCCCTCCCAACACGAGGGTTCGTTTTAATCAGGCCAAAAGACGACAAGCATGCAAATGAGATGCGGCTGAAAGCGCTCTTAATTCGATAATTAAAACACTCGGTTATATTGGAAAATAAGGGCCCATCCATCGGAGACCCGCTGATTGCGCTAATGAATCGGATTAGCATTTCAATCGCATTTTTAAAATAATTATCCTCTTACACCGTTTGAGCAGCGGGCCCACCTCCTCAATTAAAAATATTTCGCTCTTGCTTATTTTTTTCGAGTGGCTTATTTACTGTTATTCCTTTCCTCTCGCCGAATGGAAGCACGGGATTTTTAATTACCTGCACCTGAAGAAAGCATTTTTCCCGACTCCTTCAAAGAATGATTGGCGTCGAGAACGTGATCTCGTTTTGTCATTGCCGGGAATAGAATTCAACACGGCCAAAAATCAAATTACCTATGAAGGTGTTTGACATTCCCTTTTTATAAAATGATCGGAATGTAAAGAGTCAATCATTCTTTCTTTGGGTAACTGAATTATATTTTACTCTTTCTGCTTGCTCCAAAAGAGGGCTTTGACTCTTTACACAGAATATCAGTAAAGAGCCCTTTGCAGAGTAACCTTCAAAGGATGATTATCAACAAACACATAAATTTTTACAATGAGATTCATTTAGAATCCTTCACGTTTATTATTGAGCGTCGCACAGCGAGGGCTTTAGTGCTTGATGGCAATGCTGACAAAAAATGAATTAGAAAATCACGAAATGTAATTTAGAAACAACTTTGATATACCCCCAAAAATTACGCGCCAAATCTGGCACTCCCTATTGACTTTTAGGGTTGCTGTTTCTAATTTAGGTTTTTGCTGCTGCCAAATTTAGTATTTTCTTGTATTTTGTATTATTTTCTGAGTTTTTATTTTAAAGTTTTTTATGTATTAATTATTTGTATTTAGCGAGAATCCAACCTGGCGAGTAAAAAAAGGCGCCAAAAACAGGTATTTTGCTTGGTGAGAAAAAAAGTCGCCAAATTTCCGATTTGGGGGGTATATCAAAGTAGTTCCGTAATTTAGAAATGTAGAATTTTTTTTTTTTTTTTATCTATTTGAAGTGTGAACGTCTTAAGTACTTACTTATCTTTATATTTCTTGAGTTTTTTTGTATATATATATATATATATATATATATATATATATATATAATTATTGATACTTCATCGAAATCTTTTAAAATAAGTTACATTCTTGGTACTGGAAAGTTGGCTCCAATACGTAAAATCATTTTCTCTTTTTTGGCCGAGTGCCAGTCAGGGGGGGGAGCGGTGCTCCACTTTTTTCCAACTGCACCATAATTTGGTGTGGAATCCGACTTCGTCAAAACACACATGCTACAGGTACCCGTTTATAGGGCAGGCAACTCTTCATAATCCATTCAGACAAGGAAAGGACAAAGACAGGGGAGATAGAAATAGAAAGTGCACCTATGCCCGAACCGGGATTCGAACTCAGGACCTCCCTAGTCTCAGTCAATCACACTGACCACTAGACAGGGATGGCGCCATAACACTGCTTTTACAACGCGTAATGATAAATATTTACGACTTACGTACTACATAACAGATTGCGATTGTTTTAGTCACCAACGTAGCATGTTTTTTTTTTTTTTTTTTTTTTTTTTTTTTTTTTTTTACGTTATTGTATTTAAAATGATGGATTTAAAGTATTTACAGAATGAAATGGGTGTCAAATTTTCTGGTTGATGGAGTTTTAAGTGACTAATAAAATATTTATGTAGAACATTTTCTCTCCAATAAAGTCCTATTTGTAGATGCTGCATCGAATTGTTAGTATTTCGTGAAAATGATTTGATGACAGTCAAAATGACACCCTTTCGCGTCATGACAACAGGACAGAGGTGAAAACGGGAATGTTTATCTGCGAGCAGGCCGGTAATCCAATCATCTTTGAATGGGAGGCGGACCATCTCTTCATCGAAAACAGCTGCTGGACCCATCACGGTGACAGGGACCAACAGAGGGAGAACGCCCTCCTCCGACCCTTCGCACAACCATTTTTGAGGTGTGTGGAGTTTCAAATATCTGTTTATTTCGTCACCTCGGTTTTCAGTTTCCGAGTTTAGAACACGCATTGGTAGCTACGATCAGATACGCTTCATGGTAAAAACGGAATTTCGTAATTATCCTGACTGTTTACGAAATGCTTGGAAAAAGTGCCTCGCTGGTTGGAAACTTCGGGCTTTGTGTAAAATCAGGAAAGTTAACGCAATTCCTCCAAACTGATTCTAAATAGTTTCATTTTGTTTTTCAATGCGTATTTAATGAGAACTCTAAAATAAAGAACTTTAATATTTTTTTTAAAAAAATAAGTTGCAATAAATATAACTTGCGATAAAGACATTTTACAAGGTTTATTTACTAAAATAATTAACTATAAACAATAAATTAGAGGTATAATTTAAAATAAAAAAATTCTTTAAGCAAGAAAATTAAAAAAGAATTTTAATTATCAATCAAAAGAATATCATTTAATTCCATAGTCCTTCATTTTGGGAGAGAAATAATTATTTGGTGTAAACGCATATTTAAAGAAATACAAATGATTTAGCAAAGTTATGATTTTATTGGCGTGTCGGAACAAGTTCTCCATTCTTTACACAAGCAATCCAAGTTGCTCTATGTCTAGGGCGCGGATCATCAAATAATGTTCCTAGAAGTAATAACACTAAACTGCATTTGAGGATGCAAAGAAGTTTAATGAACTGTATCTTATGGTGAATCAAATAGCCAAACATATTGTGAAATGACATTTAGTTTACATCTAGCTAAAAATGACAGGGAAAAAATATTTCCCGGAAAACGTAAAATAATGCAGATTATAATAATCCAATTGCATGACAACTACATGATAAATAAAATAATATGGAAAAAAAAATAACAAATTGAAGATTGTACGAGGCGATTTCGTTGACTAATATAACTTTCCATTGACTGTTGACTAATTGATGCATTTACCAAGAGGTGAATAAATAAAATGATGTTTTTAGCTCAGTTTCACTTTTCATGCATATCAAGATGTGGCGGACTGAAATCCTCTATCTAATGACCATTTTCAGATAAGATCAGACAGTTGGAAAAAAATTAGCCTTCTTAGACGAATTCTCGCTTTTCAATACAGAAGATTTGAATTATTTCAAACAAAAAGGAAACAATGAAAAAAATAACTTTAATTGATATTTTAACTCTTTATTTACAATCAATATTGATAAATTCCCCTTGACTATCCAGAATCATACCATCTGAGGGATCTTTTCGAAAGGTCAACAATGTATGTTTTTACTTAGAAGCGATTTTACTGAAGTCCATTAATCTAGCCTCACATTCAAAGCAATGTGAAATAGAGAGCAAGAATTAAATAAATAACAAATCAGACTTATCAACGAAAATAATATTTAGTTCTTAATATTTGCACAAAGTATAATCCACGTGAATCTGCTAAAATGAAATGTAGTAACTGTTCCTGCAATTCACTTCTTATGGAATATTATATTGTTCAAGTACCAATCTTTTGAAAATAGCTTTAAAGTGTGCAATACTTACTAAGCAGTACTAAGGCCACAATGTCTTGGTTGGCTACAGTGTTGTTCTGATTATCAAAGCCTAACGAGCTCGAATTCCGGCTTAACTGAAGATCCGTCGTGTTTACTACAGCCGACTGCGGAACGATCATGGTCGCAATGTCCTCCAAGTGCAATAATAGCTCTGGGGTTGGCAGGCCAAGTATTGATAAGCTTGCTTCTAAATTCTAAAGATTCCTATCTTTCTCCAACAGTTTACATCTAACTAGAAGAAGTCAACTCTGAGGTAGGTACAGAGATGGTTGGTTGGCACAAGGTCTAAAAGAGGACATGCTGAGCCAAGGTAGGTACAGAGAAGTATGATGGAGCGCATCACACAGTGCAATCAACATTGAGTGGTATTAATCTTCTATGTAAAATTCTTGTCCAAGAATTTTACTACTGATAGGGCAGTACTTTTAAGCCTACTGATAGGGCAGTACTTTTAAGCCTACTGATAGGGCAGTGCTGTCAAGACAGGAAAATCTCGTATTCAAACTCCCCTATGACTGGGCAATGGGAGATAGATTATGCTCTGCTGCATGCATTTTGAGTTTAAATTAGAAAAGTAACGTTTTAATCATCCTCCCCTTTTACAGAAAATTCTGAATTCCATTGCCCTGCTTACCTCATGAGTTGTGGATCGAAGCGAATAATGAGTGTTACAAGTGCTATACATATTCGATTCAGGTACAGAGTTGTAACGTTTAGCACAAAATAAGTAAAGTAACAGGGTTCACAATTTATAAGCTTTGGAATTCATACTAATATTTCCCTTTTTCTATGTGTGTCTATTCTCATTTCATCCTTTTAGCTCTCTGTGTTTACTTTTTGGATTCAGTATTTGTGGTACTGAATACGATTATTTTTATAATGCTTCTTTGCATAATGGTGGAAATTTCCATCATAATGCCCAAAAATTATATAAAAGTTCACTTTAAGTGGATCGTCTTTGGATACCTTTTTAATGTCCATTGCATAAAAAGAAACATAGCTGTCAAAAATGAACAAGTGTCCTTATCAGTGCTTAAAGTTGTCTCATTCCGCTGTTTGTTGTAGTTGCAATAAACGTATGATTTCGTTTATAATTTTGTTTTATTATATTAGAGTTTCTATTGCTAAAAAATTGAAAATGAGTGGAAGAAAGGCACGTGTTTCTGTTATTTTCCTCTTTTATTTCTATTTAGTACTAAGCTAATCATCTAACTTTGGATGATGATGGAAATTTTTAGCATATTGTTTTTTGCTAAATTTATACTTTAAATATATACTAAGATTTTTTTAACCATTTTTCCTTTAATTTTGAACATGAATTACATCAACTTGATTTATTTCACCAATAAAGAAAAAATCATGCAAAGAAGGGTTAAAAAATTCTCAATACAGAAAATCCTCAGATCAAACATCTCAATATCAAAAATTCTCCATCAATCAACACTTTCAAAAATTCTACATACTCAGTACATATGGGTTTTTTTTTTATTTATTTATTTATAAAGTTATTTTTATAATGCATATACGGCTTAATGTTAACATCACTTGATTCTGTTTCTAATCAGAAAATCTCTTGCAAGCTAATTTGGCCACTTGCGGTTGACACAAGCC
Source organism: Latrodectus geometricus (assembly GCA_026290005.1). Taxonomy (NCBI): domain Eukaryota; kingdom Metazoa; phylum Arthropoda; class Arachnida; order Araneae; family Theridiidae; genus Latrodectus; species Latrodectus geometricus. The sequence continues at coordinate 1,279,052 of JAPDSC010131936.1, read as the reverse complement.
ATTTCATCATTGTTCGATCGAAAACTGTTCAGATGTATGTTATAGGAGAAAAATCAATTGAGACGCGAACACCATAACCATTGCTCTCAAACCAAACTTAAAATGGAATCGAACCCTATGAAACAAGCTGCTGGTGGAATGTTTTCGGATATCGAGTGCTGAATCCATGGCATCCATTTGAAATTCGAATAAAGTTGATCAACATTCATAAAACATTGGTTGTTCCGCCGTTTCCACAAATCATTTCAATTTCCTTCGAGCATGCTGACACAATACCATCATCGAATGGCTTTATACACACAACACCCATTTCATCCGGCAGAAAGGATTTGTTTAATTTGAAACCAAAAACTTGTCAAAGTTCATTTTGCTCGAATACATGAGTGATTTTGTGAATGTAGAAACTATGGTTCGACAAGTCTTCACTTTGTTTCAAGCGATTTGCAAATTGAAAATAAAACAGAGAAAAAGGAAAACAACCACCTCTTGGTTACATTCCAATCGGTAAGGGTAGTTTATTTATTATTTTTTTTTTTTCAAAAAATGATATATGCATGCAGAAATAGCAAGATACATTTCTTTATTATGTTTATCCTAATCACACACACGATTTCGTTTTTCGTATCGCATATTTATTAATTTCTTTGATTGTATAATTTTTTCCGTCAATTGTATGGGATAGATAGCCTCTTCTAAAATACAATTGTAAAAATAACCATTAACAAATATGGCCAAACTATTTTTAACTGTAATGATGACGTCATTTCATGCCCCTGTTTTCAACCAATCACTGATTAGTGGTCCAAGGATCTTTTCTGACATGTTTGAGAGGCTGATAATCATTTTTTAATGCCTGTCATAATAAATGCTTAAAATTATATTTTGTAATATGATGAGTGTGTGGCATAGTTCTATTTACTGAATGAATTACAACTGCTCATACGAAAAATGTTTCATTAAACAAACACATGCATTTTTTAAAAATTAAACAATAACAAAACATATTAAATAATAAAATAATACTTTTTAAAACGTTTTAACTGAAATAACTAAGACATTTCCAAAACAAAAAATCCTTTATGTTTTAGAAATTTCTTTGTTATTTTACTTTCTCGTTCATTCAATTACAACTTTTTTTACAGAACTAAGAAATTTTTTAACTTTTTAAAGTAACTAATACTTACTTCATTAATATTTACTTATTATTATTAAAGTTTTAACTAATACTTAAAACTTTTTAAATAACTAAGAAATTTCCAAACATAAAAGATTTTTTTATGTTTCGGAAATTTCTTAGTTATTTTACTTTCACATTTATTCAGTTAAAACTTTTTAAAAGATATTATATAGCTTTTTAATGTGTTTAGTTATTGTATATAATTTTTATCTTATTTTATAAATTAAGAAAACGTTTGTGATGAATTATTTAGAAAATAAAGGAAGGTTAAGCAATTAGGGAAGTAAAACGATAATAAATGAATTTGAAAACTAGTAACAGGACAATTTGTAATACAACATAATTTATAAAAATATTACGAAAAAGATAGAAATAAAAAATTGGTATTTCTAATTAGAGAGACAGAAGACAAAGGAAATGCATTTCGAATTCTTTTGTGTAAAGAATAAACAATACTTGTTCCTGACGCCTTCGAATAAAATAGAAAATGAAAAACTAATACCACTTAAAAATAAAAAATAAAAATTACGAACAAAAGTTTCTTATATGAAACATATAAATTGGAAAAGAAATGGAAATTGAAGATTAACTTATTTTGACAAGAATATCCCAATTAAAAAACGACCAAAATAAAAGGCAATTGAAAGAACTGTTGCCAAAGGACAGTATTTTATTTCTGAAGTTACGGTTAAAGATGAAAAAGTTGGATATTATTTTATTCCATTATTTAACGTTTCAATATTCTTAAGACGTGTTATAAAAAATTTTAAAAGAAAGGAAACTGCAGTTATTAAAATTCAGAAAATTCATAAAAATGACAATGGGAATATTCTAGTTTAATAGCTAAAATTCTAGAACAATGTCAATAACTGTGTGAAAAAGGAATATAATTTAATTTTAGTTTTTACGTACACAATATAAAACAGTCGTGTCCGAGTATTTTAATTAATATTAGGTTGGGGAAAAAGAAATCCATTATTTTTACGTGAACTTTATGTAACTTCTTTTGGATTCGCTTTGTAAAAAGGTTTAAAACAGCTTTCATGTACATTTTTAGATCTTGTGCGTTACGACAGCTGACATGCGGTTAACTTCGATCATTTTTGATATTTTAGAGACATTTTCGACGATGCTGTATCCACATGCGAGGTGCATCTCTAACATCAAAATTACCCGAACGGAATCGACGAAACAAAAATTGTGCGTAACTGGTTGTTACAGTCTTATAGAGGACGATAAACACCTTTCACAATTTTAGCCACCTAGTTAGCATTGTCGCCATTGCAAAAGAAAAACGAAAATGTATCGAATTTTCTGTTTGTTGTCTTCCATTTTTAAAACCTTGTACTCGTAACTGAATTAATCAAACAAAAAAACGAAAGAGGATATTTTACTGTCAAATGTCACCTTTCCAACGAGCATAAATCTGAAATTGTTTGATAGATACCTCACGAGATATCGATCACTACAGACGTCTACCAAAAAAATAATGGATTACTTTTTCCCCAAACTAATATTTTTGTGTATTGTTTTCATTATACATCAATTATTTCGTAAAATTTCATGTAAAAAGCCATTTTAAAAATAGAATAAAAAAAATTCTGGACAAAATAATAATTTGCTTGAATTGCATGAAATGCAAGCACCTGTTGTTAAACTGTAAGTCACTCTACTTTACTTTTAGTCTAACTGCAAGTCGTTCGCTCTGTTTTCTTAATTTCGTTGAGAAGAAAGCTTCTTCTCGATCATATCTAAGTTAATCAACAAGTGCAGACCTCCCAGTCCAAAAGTCCTAATTGGGTTACAGCGGTGTTAAGAACTATCTACAACACAAATAAATCTTTCTTTGCGCCATTTTTTTCCCTCCTGCAGAGATAGTTGCTGCCCAAACTTTACATTAGCTTTTAAGGCAGCCGATAAACCAATTAATCTTAAGCTGCGACCAAACATTTTTGCGCCCCTAAAAAGCGCTTTCGGCATTATAAAGAATAATGGAATTAACTTCCATTCCTAAATTGGTTATCGTTTGCCTCGCGATAAAAAAAAAAAAAATTCCTATAACGATTAATTAAGTTACGCTTCAGTTGTTGCCTTCACGATGTTTGAATATGAATGAAAGCATACTTTAAAAAAAAAAAAAGCTTTTATTTTAGGAGCCATGTTTAACAACGTTGTTATTTCCAAATAGACGGTTTTTGGAAAGGGGCGTTTCGTATGATTTACAGAACATTCGGGAACTCAGTGAGAGGCTTATTAATTAAGAGCCTCTGTTCTTTTTTTATTATTATTTATTTTATCCAAAAGGAAATGTAGAAAAATTTCGTAGAATTATTAAGAACAAAACAAATTGCTAATACACAAAAAACCAGACCGCATTTTTATTATGATTCCTACATACTGTATGATAGTTTGAAAAATAAATTATAATTCAAAAGTTTAATTAAAGAATTTAAGAAATACATTAGTATTGTATAACATATTGTGATATACAAAAACAACATCGAAAGAAGCCAGACTGCATCAGCTCATGTATAGTATCTATAAATTGCGTCTATTTTGGTATAAGAGAAATACTTTCCATAATCATCCCAGATGCATATAACGGAAGTTGTATGCTCTAACATCCCCTCGCAGGTATTCTTCTGCTGACCTTCTTTGATTTACGATTGCATGTCCATAATACGAAATCAATCATTGTACTTGTCATAAAACGAAGGATAAGTATATGAATATGAGTCCCTCTTCTTCGTCTACCTGAATGTCTGTTAAATGTCATCTTCGAATTATACGACCGGATTAAATCTTCTGAGAAAACCTCAGCTTCTTCACCAACACTCCATGGACAGTTGCAAGAATTATTCGATTTCTCCGTGTGCCACACAAACTCGCGGATGAAAGCAGAATTTTGAAATGTCAGCATAACAAATCCAGAAATGTTTACTATTTAGCTGGTCGGATTCCAATTTATCTTTAACAGCTGTTTCCCAACTTTTCAGACTGGGTTAAAAATTAGTTATTCTAGATCGGTTGACTTGATGCTCAATCTTACTCAAAGAGAGAGATCTCACATTGTTCAAACTTAACAACAAATTACATTTAGTGATTGAATAACCCTTCTTTGCATAGTGGTGGAAATTTCCATCCTAATGCCCAAAAATTATATAAAAGTTCACTTTAAGTTGACCTTTTTAATGTCCATTGCAATAAAAGAAACATAGCTGTCAAAAATAAACAAGTGTCATTATCAGTGCTTAAAGTTGTCTCATTCCGCTGTTTGTTGTAGTTGCAATAAACGTATGATTTCGTTTATAATTTTGTTTTATTATATTAGAGTTTCTATTGCTAAAAAATTGAAAATGAGTGGAAGAAAGGTTTGTAACACGTGTTTCTGTTATTTTCCTCTTTTATTTCTATTGAGTACTAAGCTAATGATCTAACTTTAGATGATGATGGAAATTTTTATCATATTGTTTTTTGCTAAATTTATACTATAAATATATACTAATATTTTTTTAACCATTTTTCCTTATTTTGAATTTTGAACATTTTTTCTAATTTTGAACATGAATTATATCAACTTGATTAATTTCACCAATAAAGAAAAAATCATGCAAAGAAGGGTTAAGAGTGTTTACATTGTCCTAACCAATAAGCTTTCAAGAGTTCTCCTTATTATGTTACTGCTGATGCCTTAAATGAATATGAAGAAAGAAACAGAAAAGGGAAATGTACATCTTCTGTCGGGTTATTGTATTAATATCTGAAGTATTGGAATGCCTCTTGTAATATAGATAGTCTATTTTTATGATGAGGCACATTCTAATATAAGTAGCGCTTTTTCTTTAATTTTCATCCACTATCTAAGCTTATAAGTTGCTGTTTATTACATATTTAAATTATATTTTCCTCTCTAGCATTTCATGGCACCTCCAGTGTGGGTGTGACTCAGAAACTTCTCACCCGTCATTTTGGGCACAAAAGGTTTTGATTAGGATGCAGTTTTAAACTCAATTATAATTTTCATCGCAACCATTTTACTTCTTAAAATAGTAAGTAACATTTTTTAATTTTGAAAAATAAAATTATAGTCTTAAAATAAATTGAAATTTATTGCGAATATTATTAATAACTTATTTAAAAAAATATTATTATGTAGAGTCGAAAGAGAGCAGTTGTATAGACTGTACAAATGAGTTTTAAGTGCCACTATAATAATGAACAATCGTATTCAGAGTTACAGAAATTTTTTGACGTATGTATATTTCAACAACGCGTCGTTCTGTAAGGCATTGTTCTCAAACATCAACTTTCTTAGTGTTACCAAGAAGGCTCATTAAATTGAAGATTCGAAAAGAATCATCTGATGCCATTCAAAGATTAACAATTTAAATCGCAGAAACTTTTGAATTTCGAAGCTTTCTTCTCCAGAAGAAAACTTCACTCTTTGAGGGCAATTTTTTTCAACTCTTCGTTTCATTATTGTCATTGCATCCCGAGAGAGCTCGTCTTTCGTAACTGCAACCGTCTCTTTCCAATGGATCCAGTACGTCGGAACAATTTAATTAGACCTCGTTGCCAAAGTTTAGCTTCTGTAGCGGGACTTCCGGTCCGAAGCTTGCTCCAGAAGGATCCTGCTTTTTTTTTATCCCCTTGTTCACTCGCTACAAGCTGGCGGGATCACAACACGGGCATTTCCTGGACACAAATTAGGATCCGGGTGCCGGACTCCCACCGGAGCGGCATCCGGTTGTGTCGTATAACGAGGCAATCTGCAGTTCCCCGTGGGCCTGGAAGCAGGACAACTCCATTGGCAGAGGCGTTAAATTTTGTTAACCGAGAAGATACGTTCCATTTCCACTCAATGGCAAATAATGAGAATTTCTGATTTGGCTCTATTTTTTCCTTTCCAATCCTTGGAGAAATCCACTGAATGAGCAGCACAGATCGCCAATTTATTTTTAGAAATTGGCTCGAAGAGCAGAACGGGATTTTAGTGGATGAAGAACTTTTTTATCTGTTTGACAGATTTATGTTGCATAATGTAGGAATTCGCTGCAATAAATTTCTAGATTAAATGTTACAATGAACTAAAATTCCTAAATATTTGTATCACCAAGAATCCATTGCAATAGTTTTCTAGACTAATTAAAACTTTAAAATATATCTCGATGACAATTGAAAAATCTACATTCCAAGTTACTTAAAAAATAGATTAGCAAACTATGTATTTTTTCGCAGGTTTATTTTCATAGATTCGAATATTCGAAAATAAAACATTCAAATTTAATAAAATTTCTCTTTGGAATATTTTTATTCAATGAGTCATTAGAAATAATGTTTGCACTAAAAAATATATAAATAAAATCATACAGTTTTCATAAAAAATATTTAACACTATAATATAATTCTTGTAAATTTATCCCATAGATTTCAGAGCATCGATTACTAAACCTTTTAACTATTATTCATAACTTTAATTATTTAAAAAGGTATAAGAAAATTATTTTCATGAAAATCTATTAACAAAATATAATTAGTAAACATTTTTGTTAACTTACTTCATTTAGTTTTCTTTCGATCTGGAGTTGTTTGGGGAAAGGAGTGAAATTAGTAAAGAAACTTTCCTTGTTGTTGATGCTTCTTTGCATAGTGGTGGAAATTTCCATCAATGCCCAAAAATTATATAAAAGTTCACTTTAAGTTGACCTTTTTAATGTCCATTTCATAAAAAGAAACATAAGCACTGATAAGTATCATTATCAGTGCTTAAAGTTGTCTCATTCCGCTGTTTGTTGTAGTTGCAATAAACGTTTATAATTTTGTTTTATTATATTAGAGTTTCTATTGCTAAAAAATTGAAAATGAGTGCAAGAAAGGTTTGTAACACGTGTTTCTGTTATTTTCCTCTTTTATTTCTATTGAGTACTAAGCTAATGATCTAACTTTGGATGATGATGGAAATTATTAGCATATTGCTAAATTTATACTATAAATATATACTTAGATTTTTTTAACCATTTTTCCTTTAATTTTGAACATGAATTACATCAACTTGATTTATTTCACCAATAAAGAAAAAATCATGCAAAGAAGGGTTAACATTTTAAAGAACACCAAAACAAGTTTACAATTTTAGCAATAATCTTCGCAAGAAAATTAATCTAGTTTAGGATTCAGAGAAGGGAGATGAAGTAATCCTTCTTTTTTTTTATGAAAAAATTGCATTAGACGTTCGTTTTTACGAAATTCGAGGAACGGACACAGTTCTTAAAAAACAAAACGTAAAACAGAAAACTATCAGTTACTATTTTTAATTTTTAACTGCTCTCTTTTGCTTGAATAAAATACTACAAGGAAAAAAAAATATTTTCATGTTACAAACACATCAAATTCATATTTAAACATATTTAATTTTATTGATGAATAACTAAGCACCCAATTCTTCCTGTTTCAAATTTACATTTTAAAAGCATCTTTTTCATTCATTCTGTTTTCAATTGTTTAAATCCGCAACCTGAGTTTCAGCCGAGAAGTGTTTTCTTTGATCTTAATGGACTCGCCTGATATGACGTCACATGTCCAGTAAACTCGGCAAATTTTTTTTTTTTTTTTTTTTTCCCCTTCTCTTTGTTGCATATAGCTGCTAAATTTGAATTTAATAAATTACAAGCAATTCTATGCTAGTATTTTGCCATTTTGTTCGTATATCGTACCTCTTTTTGCAACTTTCTCCATATATCTTGATTTTCTTGCGATTTTGTCTCCAAAGTTGTTCATAATATTTTTTAAGCGTTATTTTGGTATAGTAAAATGGGGACTGAATTCAGCAACGTGGTTATTTTGGCATAATGTTTGGCATTTATCGATGGTATAACACAAACTGCTTCATTATCTTCTATAATTTCACTTAAAACATTCTGAAGGCAGAATTCTCTTGCCACAATAAAGCTTTATTCTTCCTTTTCTTCAAAATACTTATTTTTTCCCGGCTATTCGCGCAAATTACTCAGATTATTCAAACATAGAAGAATTAGAGAAAATAAATATTCAACAATTTATTCAGCAAATATTCAACAATTTATTCAGCAAATATTCAACAATTTATATTCAACAATACTCTTAGCAGCACTACGACACAGCGCTTTTTCCTCTACATAAGCATCTCCAAGATTTGAACATTTTTTTCACTGTGTTGTGGAGTGCCTGAGTCTGTTCTGAGACATTACCGAGACTTCCAGAAAGAAATTTTCATAGATAGTGGGTCATATTCACATGACGCAAGAAAAGAAACCTGGAAAACTCTCATGCATCCACCAGACAGACGTTCACGTGGAAAGTGAACACATTACCATTGTTCAACAGTTGCTAGGATCGAACTGGGGACATTCTTCTCTAAAAGGCAGTGAACAGCTATTGTGTTATGGTGAGCCCCGCATTTCAGCATACGTTCTTTTTGGTTATGATTTCTTATAGAATATGTTCAAATAATCATTGTTAAATATTTTATTGTTGACCAGTTAGCTATCTGCATTGCTATGTTTTTTGGATTTCCTTTGTAGATTTGAGAGTGTATCTTTTGAATAATTCTATTTCATATTGTAGAATATTTTTTTCTGTATTGTGTATTCTATTTCATTTGATTCACTTCGATTTTTCAAGAAATCTTTTTGTTTGCTTTTACTTGAATGGTAATGTTGCCTGTTGCAATTCAAGACTTTATGTCACAAACAAAGAAGCAATGATGCTCTTTTATGTATCAGAAAAAGTAAAACTAACTTTCAAATGAAATTTTATTCAATAAAATTAAAATATAAGCTGCTGCCCATCCTTTCTATAAGTCAGCGTTCCTGACTGCGGATGGGGAGATCCTGGGTTCGAATCCCGGTTGTACTTTTATTCTTCCTCCCCTGTCCTTTCCTTGAATAAATGGGTTGTGAATGGTTGCCTACTTTATAAACGGCTACCTGTGTGTTTACTGAGGACTCCACACCCAATTACAGTTGGTAAAAGTTGAACAGCACACCCCATACTGCCAGCTTAGACAACAATAAGATATAAGTGCACTACACTTTCAATTACTACAAATATACTCATCGAGCACAACCTGCATCACACCACTTATCGACACCGAATTTATCTTTTAAAAGAAATTCTTAAAGGAAGATATTAAGAAATGGGTACACCTATTTCAAAGGTGTTGTTAAGTATGTTGGATTCCTATCAACAATTTACGCCAAGGACAATATCAACTACTATAAAATTATTGATAGATAGATGTGTCGCCCACAGAAACAGGAGGAAAAGAGAGGATCATTTCTCCTTGATCCAGACTAAACGCCCCAAACATCGTGAGAAACAAGGCTTCCACGAACCTTAAGTGGCCCTCGACCTTTTTGATCGATATATTTGTTTTCTTCGTCCATCGAGCAAAGAACAAAATCGCTTGTTCCAGAAACGGCTATCCAAAGAAAGCACTCGGATAGCAGACGGGAGCGGTCCCCTCAAGAGAAGTGGGCAAACAGGCTTGCTGATCACTTGTAGTACAAGGCGATGCATGCAGCAGTGCGTGCCTGGTTGGGGTATCGCGCACTCGGCTGCCCCCCCCCCTCCTTCCACCCTGAAATAGATTTCAAAAGTGCTCTCGATTGCTTCTAGAACTCCGAAATAATTTAGGGAACCCCTCCTTGAAAATGCTCAGCTCCACCTGGTGATACTTTTATTTCTTTTAAGAAACGTCTTTGCCTTACGCAGAGATATCCAAAGAAATCTTATCATTTTAATGATGCATATTTTCTATAAAATGCGTAAAATTAATTATTTTTGTTTCAAAAAGCAATGTTTATTACATTACCTGAAAAAATAATTTTTATAAATACAAAGAGATAATTATAATCAAGCAGTGATTAAATATCATTACTAATAGATTCACATCCAAAAGAGTATTTTTCGATACCTATGAAATAAACATAAGAAATTCAGCTGAAAACTTGATTTAAAGTGCATAGTTATATCAAACACAAATTATAAAAAAATAATAGCTTGTAGGTGGGAGAAACGAAATGAAAAATAGCATCAAATATAACAATAATTTTTCATTAATTTATTTTAAACGAGCACAGTGATTGTAAATTATCATTATAATAAATTTATATTCTTACGACAAAAATACATTTTCATTACTTTAATACAAAAGAAAATTTAATTTGAAAACTTTTTTTGTTTACATACCAATAGAAAAAGTAATCTGCAGTTAAGTGAACTAAAAAATGTTGTGGAACATGATAAAACATCAATTGTAAGAAATTTATGATATACAATATTCCTCTGAACAATATTTTCCGTTAATCTATTCGTGTCTATTACATTTACTTATGCGCATACATTTTCAATACTTGAGATGTTTGACCCTAGACAAAACCTACTATATAAAAAGAAAAATTCACAATTTTGTAAAATTTCACAAGATCATAAGTAACGTAAAACTTCATGCCAAGATAAAACATCGAGTAAATTTTTATTCAAAAGTTATTTACAATATTCTATAACTCAAAATATATCAAACAATAAAGCAAATAAGACCTTTTTATGACTTTAAGATTCTCATTTGATAACTATTTAATAAACAGCATAATATTTTGTGATATGTATATAATCACACCAAGATAATTTTTTATATATTTTTAAAAAAAATGTAAACATTTTAATCATTAGAAAAAATAATAAAATCAGTTCGATTAGTAAGAACTAACTTTTGAAAGGATTAAGTACTCGCTAATTTTAATTTTTTTTTATTTTAATGTTTGAAAAAGACTGAAATGATTGATTCTCAAACACCAGAGCAAGATTTATGACATTTTAAACGATTGTCATGTTTTGAGGTGACTAATTTTAATAAGAAGAGATAATAATTTAAAAAATATCATCATTTAACATTAAATGTAAAAATTTATTAATATAAATCTATTTAAAAATAAATAATGTACCAAAAATTTAAAAATTATTTGTCACAAAAAATTAGTTTTGTAGCTGCTATATGTACTTTTATATCCATACAATGCTAGTGTATAATTTACTAATTTCATCTATTAGATAAAAGTATTTTAAACTCTTAAAAGAAATTTTAATACTGAAATATTTATGCGGATAAATAGTTTATACATATATATAGTTTATATATATATATATATATATATATTCTAAAACATACTAAAAATACTGTTTCTAAATTACTTGTACCAAGCAAGTGTGCATATAAGTATATAAATAATAAATACAATTTTGATATAAAGAATTAAATGAACAAAAACAAAAAATGATTTTTAATTGCCACTGAGGAAATGTATATTTGATATACTAATACAATTTGTCATAGAAAATTTTAAAAATTACCATTACAAATAGATGTGCAAGATAAAGAACAGGAAGGAAACTCTAATTTTTGCTATTTATTTATGAAGCCTACCACAAGTGCAATTCCAGTTCAAATGCTAAATATTTATAGTATAAATTTTCACCATAAAATAAAAAACAATATTATTATTTACGGTTGATTGGCTCGTCTGTTGTTCAAATTCATTTTTCGCACACGAAGGAAGTTTAAATTGTAATCGAATTGTAATTGAAGGCAAAAGCAATAACCATTTGTTTACCAGCTCGGCCTAATATTTTTATGAATTTAATCATTTAAACTTATGTATTTTTACTTTTTTTTTTTACCACCTTAGTAGTAAATATTTTTAAAGTTAATTCAAAATATTTTTAATCCAGTCATTAATGATTGCAGATAAAATATCAAAAATTCTAAATTACTGCTAATTCTCAAATGCTAAATTATATTCAACTAGTAAAAAAAATATTATAGATTATATAGCTGTAAAAGAATCTAAAACATACTAGAAATGTAAGATAGAGAGGACAAATTTTATTTTATTAGAGGTTACTATTCTAATTTAACGTTGTTAAGGTAACAGTTCAAAGCTTAAGTAAATAAATGAAAATAAATCTAAAGATTAAAATACTAAGTTTCAAAGGTATACAAAAAATGTGAACAGATTAGAATGAATTTATTTTTATACTATATGTTTTATAATAGCAATTTTTGTCCTTTATATATATATATATATATATATATATATATATATATATATATATATATATA
>JAPDSC010131936.1:1242370-1266617 GCA_026290005.1 Latrodectus geometricus | reverse complement strand
TTTCTTACATTATTATTGAGTAAGTCATCTCAAATACAGGTCCACTAGTACGGGAGACGAAAAACAAAAAAAGTTGCTGTGTTTGCAACAGTAGACAAACATTTATAGAACTTGCTTGCAATGAGTGTATTTTTAAGTATTGGCGATATAAAATATTAGTATCACCAATCATATGTAGATTTACTAGTCAATTGCTGCATTCATGCTTACTATTCAACTACAAAACTAAAATATGTGTTCAGTTTTGAGTATATTTTCGTAAGTTTCCACATAAAGATCAGAATTAAACAGTTTAACCTTATCATCTAGCTTCTATATGTGAATGGTATTAGGCATCCAAAAAATACACAACACAATCACATAAATATAATATCAAATAAACATACATTCCTATACTTGAAATAAAACAAGTTTTTTTCTTTTTACAAAATGTTCTAAATGTGAATGAGAATATACAAGTGTTCCCCAATCAAAATATTCAGAACACAAAATTCTAAGAGATATGCAAGAAAGGAAATTTAAATACTGATGCAGTAAATTTGAGAATATGACGAGTCCGGTATATAAATAAGCTTGTCTCATTTTTATAGCTTTTTAATGAGCAAACTTAATTACTTCAGTTTATTTCTGGATTACTTCAGATTATTAAGGAACACTTACTAATGGCAAAAGATGTTAGCTTATAGTATCAACATCTTTGAACGGTAAACAATTTGTTAAATCCTTTTTCACCCAAACATTCATTAATTTGAGTATTTCTTCAATGAAAACAAGGTTGTCAAGAAGAATATAAGTGAACTGTTCTAAATTTGGAATTAATTTTAGAAAGGAATTATGCAAATGATAATCCTTGTCGGAGTTCTTCTTCAATTCATTTATTTGCATCTTTATCAGTAAAGCAAACGGGTTTTGTTTTCCATTACGAGGTGTGATATCTTCCCATGACTTGATATATCTATTATAAAAGCCTTTACAGGAGCATAAAAAACTATGTTTAACAAAAAAATAACACTATTTATATCAATCCTATATCAAGAAAGATATTTTGTAGGTAATCCTTCAATTATTCATTTGCATCACTGGGTCACTTATTATAAAAACTTTACTAGAAATAATACTGCCTAAAACGGGCCAATACTATAGAAAAGCTTTTTTCTAATGGCAAGCCATCAATGCTTGTAAAAAATTATAGTTAATCACCGGGAACTATTTCCAAACATTCAAAACAAAGGAGTGTTCATTTACAAATTCAATCATTCAACAAGCAAAAAAACAAAAGTTACATAAAATAAGTATACCTTATGATCTAGATGCAAAGAGTTTAAAAGAAAATATTATTGCCTTTCCCTCTAAGGAATGAAATTAATCTTATAAAAACAAATTGTACTCGAACTGTTATTAAAAATTCACGTTTCATCATTCGTAATTATAGCCAAAGTAAATATCAATAAAAAAACTGCTGCCACCAGTTTTCTGAAAATTTATATTCCAACTAACAAAGGTAATTTAATATTAATTTGTAAAAATAGATCCTTTATATACAGATAATAAGGGTATTATCTGGTATTTATAAGCAATAAAGTATTTCGAATGAATATAAGATTTCTAATTGTATGATTTTTGTTTTAGAGTTCTTAGAGAAAATATGCTGTTCTTAAAACATTCAACTTATTCGGATTAAGGAATTGTTTTAATACTGCAGAAAAAGCTGAAAACTTTTGTAACTTCTAATTAAAAATGCTTTATATGCATCGAAGTTAGTTTAAGAGTTAAAATTTAGATGAAGTGTTAGGCAAAATAAACTCTACAAAATTATTTTTTTATTCCATTTCAAGTCAAACCATAACAAGTCAAAAATTTGTTTTTGGGATTGCAGAAAAAAGAAATTAAATTTGAATAAACATTTAAAACATATTTTATACTAATAATTTATATAAGATTTTATCTTTCAATTATTAAAAAATTATCAGAATTAGAAAAAATTTTAATAATTTTCTAATAATTGAAAGATTATTAGCAGAAATGAAAAACTTACCTATTGAATATCCTCTATGTTTTTGTATGCATAGTCCTTGAAAATCACCTTTTAAATTCATGTAATGGAAAGAACATATTTTTTTTTGCCGAATTTGTAAAAAAATATTATATGAAGTTTTAATTATAATGGCAAAATAAATTAACATTTTATTTTCTTTAAAGAGTACGAAATTTCCTAGATTACGCACTTTAAGCACACAGCAATTTCTATAACTTTCGCACTTTTATTTATCAAATACAATAGAGTGAAAAATTTTTAATTTTTGAACAACATCTAACTCTGGATGTCTTGTGAGTGTTGAATATAACGCCAAAAAACGTTCTCAGAATATTTGCAAGAGACTGGTCTAAAAATGGGTATTAAAGAACTTTCTAGAAGGATATTTGTAAACAAATCTTCCAAATGAAGTCATTAAAGGACATACTCACAACATCCTTAGTAGGACGTCCTGAAATGACATCCTGTGGACTTCCAAAACACATCCACCATGTCCGAGGCTCAAATAAGGACGTTTTGGACATCTATGGGTTGTTATCTGGGAAACATCAATTTGAATACCTCCAAATATGGCTTTTAAAATCCGCCGTTTAAAATTTCCTTGAGCATCTTCATGTTTAAGTTGTTGATGAGTATGTAAGTAAAGGTCTAATTAGATACTTGTAAGCACAGGCTTCCTTTTAATCAAGTTTGATTTGAATACTTTTTTAATCCATAAAAGTATCTGTTGGCAGCATTGATTCCCCTCTGAATTTCAGAGGGGTCGTTGTTGTCAATGTTAACAACTGAGCCTAGATGTTTAAAGCTATCAACTTTTTCAAATTTATATGTAGCAATTTGTACATAAGTGATCATCTATTACCTTAGTGCACTGAATATATTAGGTTGGGGAAAAAGTAATCTATTATTTTTTCGGTAGACGTCTGTAGTGATCGCTATCTCGTGAGGTATCTATCAAACAATTTCAGATTTATGCTCGTTGGAAAGGTGACATTTGACACTAAAATATCCTTTTGCGGTTTTTTGTTTGATCCATTCAGTTACGAGTACAAGGTTTCAAAAATGGAAGACAACAAACAGAAAATTCGATGCATTTTCGTTTTTCTCTTTCCAGTTTAGGTTTCCAGATAGGTTTAGATTTCCAGTTTAGGTTTCCAGAGTTAGAGTAACCTACTTCAAATTAATAATTATTGTCGCAATGATTTCGAAACCATCGTCAAAAGCAAACAATTGCACATATTTATAAATATATTACCATTGGTATTGATTTTTTAGAACCAACTGAAGTCAGAAATTGGGGAAGCTTATTTTCTAACATGGCTTTAAAAAAGATCATTCGTGACTAAAAAATCACCCTAAGTTTTAACATCGTTGCCTGGTCTCTTTAGTGAAAGAACAGAAAGTCTCACAATCTCATTAGGGGTATTAAATTCACGCAAATCTTCAACGACTCATTTTCTATTTATGGTATCATAACTTGTTTTAAAATCTAGAAAAAGATGGTGCCTTCCAATTCCAAAATTTCTGTTTTTTCCAAAATCTGCCAGATGCTTAATATTTGGCCAGTTGAACCCTTTCTGTATCCGCATTGATAACCTAAACGTTTTCCACATATGAATAGTCCATTAAACAGTAGGTTTGAAAAAAAAAATTATGAGTAGAGAGACTAAAAAGAATTTCTTCGTGACTGTGCTAAATCGCCATTGCTCCTGTAGTATTGGAATCAACTTACTTCAAAGTTTCATTTTTAAAAATCTGATGTATTTTTAATAATTATTCCCTAAAAAAAAAATTGCATTTTTAATTTTTACTCAACAAATTAAACTTCTTAAGAACTGAAAAAATTTATTGAGTAAAAATAAGTAATCAATTAAAAAAAATACAAACAGTTTAAGAACACATGTTTAACAAATTTGATATTGAAAATTTTGGTTTCTTTAGCACCTATCTGTCATTTTTTTGTCACTTGAGGACCGGAATTATAGTTTAAATCAAATCCCAAAGCCCTACCAATTTCCAAGCTCGTGATGAGGAAAATTCTAATATTAGAATAAAAACTCAAATTAACCATAAATTTTTAATTTTAAAAGCTACAGAAATATTAAGATGTTTCTTAAAAATTGTAGATTACTTGAAAAACATACTTATGAGAAAAGCTCATTTAATAAATTGAAAAAAATACTTCGCAAGAAGCAGAATCATCTTCTTGTATCTTCTTTGGAAAATTATATATTTATAACTGGAGTTTCATGGTGCCGTGATGTCATTCCACGATGATAATTATCCTACCAATCATCCAATTATCAATTAAAAATAACCAGTTGTTCTTAATTGATAAAGAGAAGTAGAAAAACAACTCACCACCATCGTAGGAATATGATTTCATATGTTCTGTGACCATCTTTTTATTGTGACTCAGCAGAAATAATAAATTTCTTCCACCTCATTCGGCACTTCATGATTTACAACTGTTACTTATATCGGTAACAATTTAAGCACCTGATGTTCTAACCAGTTCAGATGTAAGAAAGTAGAATATCACATCATTTTAACCTAAAATTCAGAGCGTAAAATTCAGTACGTTTTTAAATAAATTGGATGCCAATTTAGACGTAAAATAATTCCAAATTTCTTAAGTGATGAGACTCATTGAAATACATGAGTGAAATAATTAAGTATAACTGTCAACAATATCATCTGAAAGTTAAAGGAAAAACCTTTTCTCCTTTCTAAAAATTATGTGATTTTAGCGATGATAGTTCGTTGAATTGTACTTTCTCAGGATTTAGCATCCCAGCTAAACCTTGGATGCCTCTCTGACTAAACCTTAAAACTTTGGTAGAGAACATATGTGACTGTTCTTTCAACTATGCACTGCTTAATTACAACAACTGTGGTCGTGATAAAATTGGGATGTATGAAGATAATATTTTTTGGATTTAAGTTTTCCTATTGCTACTGCGAGTTTTGGGTGCTACAAGAATAATACAGTCTCCAGAAAAAATCTCAAAACAGCCCTTGGAAAATGGATCTTTATTGATCATTAGTTCTGAGGTTAACATGTCATGGTCCCACCTGCTGGAATAACAGTGAATGAATCAATAATTAGTATCACATTCAAAAAAGTGAAGCCAACTTGTGTCCAAAATAACCCAAGGGAAGAAGACAACCTTCCTGCTAAACGACAGAGTGTGGGCTAAATGACGATACCCTGGATTCTTATTTTAAGTCCCAATCTTTTGGAGAATAGACAGGAGACAAGTTTGCAAGCCCCTGTGAAAAACAACTGTGAAAGCATTTGCAAGAAAGACATCGGAAATAATGTTTTCCTTTCCTCTGTGACGCGTAAAAGTGCATATTAACAAATATCAGGTGAATTCTAATGAAATTTTGTTCCCCAAAAAAATGGAGTGACAATGGACCCAACTACATGGTGTGATTTTTACTTAAAGCTTTTCAAATTTAATTTTTAATTATACTACTTCTTCATACATTGCTAATAATTCTATTTCGGTTTTAAATGAGAAAGATTATATGCATGTACAAACTTTTAATTTTTCTAATTTTAATAACCATATATTTATTAAATTAGATTACTTCCAAAAAGACACTTTAACCGAATGTGTACAGGAATTCAATCATTCATATTATTATTTATTTACTAAGTGTTGTGTTTGCCACACTTTATAGAAAGTGAACCCAGACTTTTGGCTATTTTATCTCCTGAGAAACAGAATGATTTATCGCTAAGTCTAATTATTCCTCTTGAAAAGGAATTAGCTAATGTTTTCCAAAACATATTTAAGTGTAATAGGTGTATAATTAACCATTCCAGTCAAATAAAACATAATTGTTTATTGATGTAAAATCTAGAAAATGCAATTCATTAGGATCCGAAAATTTTGTATTGATCAATATGGAGCCTGTTGTTTTGATTTTTGCGAGGATGCTTATTTTATTTGTGAAAACTTTGTAAAAAATATTTCTGTAAATTTTATAAAAGTTGCTTTATTTGAATCCGTAAAATAATTAAGTACAATTACAATCCAAGCAGTTTTTATTATTGTTGGTGTCTTTTTCAAAAAAGGGAAAGGATATAAATCAACATTCATGTGAATCATTGTTTTAATTTTAATAGATTCTTCTTACTTGTAATTTGTAAATTTATAACTTTTAGCTAATAATTAACTAATAAAAAATTACATTTTTTCCTTCTAAATTATTATTTTTTAAAATAGAATAAGAAATGTTGTTGTTGCTTATCCCCCTGGTGCAGAAAAGCCCACAACAGGTCCAGAAGATCTAGCATAGGGTAGTACGCAGCTTTTTTTTTTTTTTTTTTTTTTGGAGAGGAACCACAAGGGCAGAAGACTGACTTGACCTCTGAACCCACATGCCATAAGTACCCGTTTATAGGGTAGGCTACCATTCATACAAGGAAAGGACAAAGATAGGATAGAGAGAGGAAGTACATTTATGCCCGAACCGGGATTCGAACCCAGACCTCCCTATCCGCAGTTAGGCATGCTAACCACTAGACAGAGTAGGTGGCTGAATAAGAAACTATTTTTAAAATGATAAACAAAATCAAAACCGATACAATATGATATTCAATAATTAAAATTCGTTAATAAGATTCTCCATTTTTTTTACATCAGATATTTTTAAAAGATATCTTTTAGATGATGTTATTCATACAGTCATTACATGATTATCACCTCATAGTTCCAACCATTCGACGTATTTATTCACTTCTAGAAACTTGGAAAATAGGCCTTCTGGATAACCTCGCCAAGCGTAAATTAAAAGGAGATGACGCATCATTCATCTTGTCTCATGGGTAATGTGGAAACAGATGCATAAAATTAAAAATTTTATGTTGAATATTCTAAAATTTTCATCATTGATATCAATTGTAATTAAATCAAAGTTCTTTTTCTTTTTAAAATATAATTAAAGTCATGAAAAAAAAATATGTTCTATTCGAAACTTAAGCTCTTAAATTCTATTATTCTAAAAATAAATTCTTATTGTCATAAACTTTAAAGTGCGTTAACATCCTAAAATTATACTTCACAAAAATTAAAAAAAAAATTGTATTTAAAATTAATCTAAGGAGTAATCTAATCGAAGCATGTCCTTATCACTTTATTGGTAACAAAGCATAGGAGACATTGCAAACCGAAGCTCGAGTAGCTGTGGATAAGATAACAGGCTACCACAGCTGATTATGAAAATTAACTATAATTATAAATTAACTAATTTAACTGCCCAGTATTTGTGGTTAAGTGCTTATATGGGCTAGTAATGCACTTCAGTTCAACTCATACCGTCTTTTATTACAGCCAACAGAAAGTTCGTGACACAGTTTTGAAAGTGCCCAAAAGTTCCTGAAAGCTATAGCTCGAAAAAATCAGTCACTGCTTTGGAAAAAAAATATCGTAGGTAGGAATGGGAACATGCATGTTCTGTGGTTTACCAACTGAAAACAATTCATTCTACGAACGAGTTCTGAATTTAAACCCAAATAATGTTAGCAACAAACAATGAACATATCACTTTCCATAAACATCTATAAATAACCAGAAAAAGTTTCGCTGAGTGATGCCTCACACATAAAACGAGACATTTCTTGTTTATGTTCAAATGATAATTTCATGTTGTAGGTGATCATCCTTCATGGCTGCTTCAGGAAAAGTTGCGTACAAGAAAAGCTTTCCTAGAATAGTCTCGTGAGTGGCGGTTGTTATGGTAACAAGAGCTGTCCATTTCAAAAAGAGATGAAGAGTAGTACCTTTTGTTATTCCGAAAGTGAAAGTAGCTGCTTTTCTTCTGTCTTCGGCTGAAGATAGGAACCAAATTGTTGGTTTCCAAGGCAAGACAGCTTTTCTTAAGGTTAACAAACGTCGTGAGCATTCAGCTGGGCTTGAATCTCTTCGAACAGAGATGGTTCGAAGACACGTCCATTGTTTCTCAAGCCCGTGTTCACAACAAATTTCAAGAATGGTAGATGCATCCTTGATTACCCAACAAACAAATGAGCCATGCATTAATTTTATAGTTGAGAGGACTTTCAACTTGTTAAACTGACATTCATACAGAAGTTTTACATGGTATGATTTGTAATTTTTATGCATGTTCTATTTTCTAGAACATTGACTTTCATTTTTATTTTACATAGACTTATGTGTTGAATATTGTGATTTGCTTTCATTCTAAGTGAAATTTTTTCAATAATCGCTTTTTTTTTATTCTTGGAGTCTTTTTAATTTCTTTCCTGATACCTTGAAATCTTTCCCTGATGTTTTCTTACAATTTTATTTTATACTTACTTACGTGTTGAATATTGTGGTTTGTTTTAATTCCATTGATTCTTAGCGAAAATTTTTCATTGATTGCTTTTTTCTGATGTTATTATATTCTAAGAACTCTTTAGCTTGATTCTTGATATCTTCAAATGTTTCCTTTATGTTTCTTATTGCATGAAAATAGGTATACATTTGTATATATACATAGTTAAATGAATAATTTTTAAAAAAAAGATGTGGTAAATATGATCCACAGATTAAAAATAAGTAGATTTTTACGATTGAGTTACGTTGGCGAAATATTTTCTGATAAAAGTGTTCTGTAGGTTATTTGCTCTCAGATAAAATTCCGAGGGAAAGAAAGAACTTACTTGGGAGTCAAGATGAAAAGTTTTGCTGGAAAAATGGCTCCCTCCCATCTTTTTTCTTTTCCGTTTTACGGTCAAGGAGTAGAAAATATATTATTGCTTATTCTCTATTCTTCCACGGTTTTTTGCTTACCAATGGAACGCGCAAACTCTGTTCAGAGTAAAAAAGGAAGAAAGCTCCCCATTTTTTTTTCTTTTGAAGAAAATAGAATAGAGAGAAGAAAACTGCTCTCCCTCTCAAAGGAGATAAAAAGCGTTTGTCCGACTCTTTGCAATATTTTGGAAGAGGAGAAAATAAGAAAGCCAACTGATGGAGAGAAGAGTCCATTGGCATTCTGAACTTTTGTCGTGCCGAGAAAGGAAACTTTGTTGGCTTTTCTGTAAAGTATATATTTCCACTTTGCATCTGTTTCGCAATCGAACGAGATCGCTTACAGGGGGTCACTCGGGAGGATCCTCC
Source organism: Latrodectus geometricus (assembly GCA_026290005.1). NCBI lineage: Eukaryota > Metazoa > Arthropoda > Arachnida > Araneae > Theridiidae > Latrodectus > Latrodectus geometricus. The sequence continues at coordinate 1,257,446 of JAPDSC010131936.1, read as the reverse complement.
CTCCCCTGGGCCACCCCTCTTTACCGCCAGTTCTGGAAAGTTTAAAATGCGTTCCAAAAACTGGTATTTTCATAGGAGTTTCTTTATTTGGCGGGAGGAAATTCCGGTGAAAGATTCCGCCCACTTCTGACGTCTCCTGGAAACAGATTGGAGCAAGGAAAAAAAGAAATGAAGCGAAACCATTCTTAATAATTAGTGAACAAAAAGACATTCATACTCCAAGCCCTGTAGTTTTCAAGAAGAAATGCAGCCGTTTGGAGAAGAGAAAAGATAATTTCTGAAACGATTTGAAAAATGAATTGTTGTTTTCGATTAGAATCATCCTAAAATTAATCAAATAAGCATGCATTTTCAATAGAACTTTACGATCGTATTTGAAATTTTGCTTTCTACATATTTCTCAGAAGTACTCAACTGTATAAAAAGTTTCTGTAAATATTAACGAAATGCCGGCGATAACATAAATTAATTTTCCATGCAATCGCCATTATTCCTCATTTGTACGCTGACAAATAAAACAAGGATCTGAAAATTATAAAAACAATTGACACAAAACACTAAAAGGAATTCTAATTTGCTTATGACTTTCTTCTTAGTGTGGAAAATGTATTTATTTGAACGCAGTAATGACCTAGTAAAGCCAGCTGTCTGGAAATGGTGTCCATTTAGTCTGCATTTCTCATATAAGATGAAAACCATTTTCCCTTGGTTCGACAAAAGAACAGTCAGAAGGGCCGAGAAAATATTCTATACACATTTAAAACTTTAAATATATGGAAAATTATATTATTTTGAAAGCAAATAGGCTTTTATAAATATCAATCATTACAACGTTCCTTAAATTCTTTCAGCATGGTTTACTTGCAATAAGTGTTCTAAATTTGTCACGTAGCTGATTTCTGTTCTCTTCATGTTATGAAATGACAAGGACATTCTTTTCTGATTTTATTTCCATAAATATTTGTTTGTATTGTGAAAACGCTTAACACACAATTGAAACTAACCTCAAGTGAAATAATAAATAAATAATGACTAGAAATATTACAATCTAAAAAATAAGTGTTTGTTCAGATTCTCGCTAAATATTCCTTAGATTTATTTTTGAATTCAACTCAAAATGGCAAGTGTTTACAGAAATAAATTGTTTGAAAGTACTCCAGGTTTGCCAAATTTCGCTCTCGTCCTGGTTGTCAGAAGAAGTAACCAGAGATTGCGCCAAATATGACATCCATAAAATGTGCTTAGTAAAAGTTTCTTTATAAATAGATTAAACTAAATACACCTAAATCAATAAAATTGATGTTTCGAGTTACAAAAATTTTCTTATTTTTGTATGTTTTAAATATTGTCTTCCTTTTAGGTCTATAAAGATTCAGGAAATTTCTTCATTGATCAATTTTCATCTCAGATTTCACTAAAAATTTTCCTCTGGTAATTTTCCGCCAAAATCAAGTTCCCACAATAAATTTCAAATTCAATGATTTTTTCTATTCTTCAAATCACAAACAGCTCGCGAAACCATCTCCTAGTCTTCTGAAGCAAACAAGTTGCTAAGAGAATTATCAAATAGAATATTGTTGACGTCATGCTTTGAAATAGACGTAAAAGGAAAATAAACTGAAGAATTTTAAAAAATATGCTTGAGCACAGCTAAAATAATAAAATTAATGATTTCTAACAATCTGAATTTTGTTTTCATATTTATGCAGTGTTAGAAATAAAGCAGAACAATACAGAATATTATATTACCAGATACAAAAATCTATTTAAAGTAATATCTGACAATAAGGTTAATTCTTCTCGGATCGTCTTCAGGAAAATTTTAATGGCATCATATGTTAAGGAGAAATTTTCGTAACTCACCAAATCCTGTTAATTTCCTTTTAGAGGGTGCGTACATCTTAACAGCTTACTTTTTATTACACCAACGCATGTACTGAACACTCCTCTGAGGCTCATAAAAATCACGTGACTAATAGAATAAATAAATTCAAGAATTCTTTTTTAAGAAAATAAAATTTAGGAACATAAAGGAAATAATTTTGAGCCCAAAAAAAAAAAGAAATCTTTACAACTACCTAAAACCTCTAACACTGCATATATGGAATTCTTGTGAACTGCTAATTACAGATCAAATCTTTTAATCACGATTTTCGAAAACCTTATACACATTAGGAGGAAAGAAAGACTCAAGCAATTACTGGGCACTATCATTTCAGGAAACACCTTCATACAATGGGACTTTTTAAACAGGAACCAACTTGTAGGAAATGCCACGCAGGGGTAGAATCAGCTCATCGTATCCTGTATGAGTGTGATGCTCTTGCCCTTACAAGATTCACTACTCTAGGTAATCCATATCCTAAAGAGTTACACCTAAACTCCATTGAGGGCCTATCAGACTTTATAAACAAAGTAGGTGACCCAAGACAATGGAACTAGGAAAAAATTGGGCTTGGAGCATGGTACAAAATGCAACAATGCAGAGGTGCCACATATCTGACAAGCTCAAGAAGAAGGAGAAAAGAAGATAAAGGAAACAAATAAACAACTAAAAAAATTACCAAGAAATATCTGTGTTGGTAAATTTTAATATCTAATGAGCATTTTTTTTTTGTTTCATTCATCCAAATATAACTTTTAAAAATAAACATTATTTTCTAATTTCACTTAATTGCACAGTTGTTGCACAATCATTTTGGTACATATTTGATTTTTAGTTTACTGAGCTTCTGGTAATCTAAATTTCTTATTACGTCAGAAAGATATAGATTATTAACGATATTCAACAATATTCTATTTTGGCATCCTAGATTATATGTAACAATTTCGTCAACTTGGCGACAGTTTTTATCGCCAAAACATTCTAAAATGTACCAAAAAGATTAAATGGTGAGTTGTGCTGAAATGTGTGGTAGATCTTATTGATTTTAATCATAATTATATTATAATAACTTTTAGCCTTTCAAAAATATTTATTTGTGATTTGATTAAATACAGTTTGCAAAAAAATTTTTTTTTTTTTTTTTTTTTTTTTTTTTTAGAATTTCACTCTTTTTTTTTCCTGTGGACGAGATGGGAACTATGAAGGGCATTAAAAACAAGTGTTATAACACTAAAAAAAAGAACAGTCTGTTGGTTATTCGTGATGCGTCTTGGAGCCACAGCTGCTGCCAGTGGTCACGTGGCATCCCCCAGGGGACACGTGCCCCCCCACAAGGTAAGATGCCCCCTCCTCCACAATAACAAGGTTTACTATAGCCTTATAGATATTTATATGCCCAGAACGGTAGGACCACTGGGGTCTGCAAGGACTTGTTTCCTTTCCCCCGAATGGCTACGATAAAATTGTTGAAAGCGATCGAATTCAATTTCTCGATCCAGGAAATTCCTTTTTGCCTAAGTACGATGTTCATTTTTTGTAGTCAGAATTTTCACTTTCTGCATTGTCGGAATTTATGCGTACAATCTCTGAAGCCAATTTGGCTTCTGATTGGCAGTCTTCCACTTTGGAGATCAGATTAAAAACCGCCAACTCATTGAAAGGGGAACCAGTTCTTTCTGAAAATTCATCCTTTCACTTCTTAATGAGTCATTTAAAAACATTCTATAAAAATCTAACTTTATTTCTAATTAAGAATAAAATTACAAATTGATCCATACACATGAAATAAAAAAACATACGATATAAATATGTCTTTATATTAAACATGCAATAAAAAGTAAATGTGGGCGTGGGCATAGTTTGATGTAATTGTTGCATATAATTTTGACACATTTCCACAATTAATATATATATATATATATATATATATATATATATATATAGTACAAAGGAATGTTAAATCTCAGAAGAAAATTCCGCCTTGTTTTCGAAGTTGACAATAAAGAGAGGCGAAAATATGTGATTCAAAAGCGACAGGAAAGAGACGGCGCTACGATATTTTCCTATTAAAAATATGGAAAATGTTTCGCAGACGTTTTAAAAGGTTATAAGAAATTGCGAAGTACGGCCAATCACCCGAAAAATTCAGGGGTGCTGTCTGTTGGTATCAATTTCTGAATTAGCAACTCAATCGCAACCAAATATAAGATGCAAAGTATTAGAGTTACAGACCACGTGTTTTCTCCCCGACATCGATGGCGACCCATTGTGGAAACTTAAAAGCGATTGAAATAACGGGAACGTCAAAAGGTTTTAGTTCGAGTTTTATAAAAATTATGGATCTGAGCGTGTGTAGCAGCATAAGGTCCTATGTTCAGTCCCAACTACGGAAGCTGCTTTTCTGCGTGTCGCAAAGGGTGCTTGGAAAATTTCCAGCAAAAGAATCCATTGTACTCCGTAGATTTCATTTAAAGGATTACCTGACTTGTTCTTTTTAGTTGGATAGTATTACGGTTGGTTCAGAGACTATTAAATTACGGATAGAGTTGCGTTTCTGCATAACAAAATATCATCTTGGAAATTTCTATTTACTTGCGTCCATGGAAGACAAACATACGAGGTGGATATTAAAAAGTCTTACATCAATCTACAGTTGCTGCGCGTTTCTGTCTGTGCACAGGTATCGAATTCCAAGCCTTATCAGCTTTGTATATCTAGTAGTGGGTTTTATAGAAACTAATATTTTTTTACTACCACATTAATCAAGAAACGGATTTTCTACTATTTCAATTTGAAATCTCATTTGCTTAACTACGCACACGTGTAACACTTTTTAGCGACACACTTTTCACGTGCTTAGTTCTATGATTATGGCTCACTATTCTTGGATGGATGTATTTTTTACAGTATAAGTATACTTGAACCTGATCGTAGATGCAGCATTGTCTCGACTACTCCGTATAGAAAGTTTAGAAATAATATTATTTACTCAGTTCCTTTTTGTATTGTTTCAAAAAAAAAACTTTTATGCTAAACTGTGAGAAATATCATTAAGGGGTTGGTGTATGAATTTCAAGCTGAAACCTCAAATAAAAGAAATATCTCTGTGGTACAGTTGGGGCTTTTTCTAGACTTATTTGCGGAAACCAATGAATACAGGATGCCAAAATCGTTAAATGAAGTTAGTTAAATAGTCATCAATCAGTCCATCTATTTTAAATCATTGATTAGAAGTCAGTTCATCTATTTTAAAGAATCAGAAGCATGCCGATATAAAGTATCAGTACCAAGAACAAGGATGTCATGTGTAAAAAGTGGCTAATTAATAATGCAATAACAAGGAAAAACAATTCAAGCTCCCCGAAAGCCAAATTCTTAGCTCTATGAAGTATATATATATTTCTGTGTATGTAGCAAATATTGTGCTTTAATTCTAACATTATTCGCCTACTCAATGTAAAAGATCTCAGAAGGTCACTAAAGTGCAAAATTTTTGGTGCAAAATTGCAACTTTAAAAACATTCTTTTTCCAATGAAAAATAGTCCAAAATAGTAACAAAAGGAAAGAATCTAGTGTGCAACATAAAAAAAAAAACAGCAACATAAGAAACTTAATCCTTGGGTAAACAGTTGTTGTTGTTAGTTATGAAATAAGCCTGCTTGTGTTAGAGGCTGAGCGAATGAAGTCAGAAAGAGTGTCTTCCATTTTTGAACAGAACACCCCCTACGAAGGTAGAATAACCACTTTCCCTCATACATGGCAACACCATCTGGGTCTTCCAATTCAGAGATTGAAGCCAGAGAAGGCCTGGCTCCAAGACCCCCATAGGTTTCGAACGAGAACATGGAAGACATTGCACACCACTACATATTTTACTTGCCGCATTAACACGATGGAGCTTCGGCTAAGCGAGGGTTCGAACTCTCTACCTTCCGGTAACGTTAACGACGTCAAGTCACTGTGACTGGGCTAGAGTTAGTTTAATAAAATTACAAACCATGTTCTGTTTGCACTTAAAAAAGCAGACAAAATATCAGAAAAATGCTGATGAAAAAGAGAAAATTTTAAGAAAAATAATTTTTGTAAAGTGAAAAACAATCTTTTGTAACTATAACCGAAACCTTCTTCTGATGAATAGGTGTTCAACAAAGAAATGAAAATGCAGTCTGAAAGCAAGAAGGAGTTAAAAAATAATTATCTCAATTTATGGACACACATTCTAATGTATTATAAAAAGTTGATTAAAATAAAATTGTCTTTCTCTTCCTCATGACAGACCATCAAAATTCTGCAACACTTGTTAAGGTGTCTTTCGAGATTTATGAGTCATTCCTTGACACAGCAAACGGCCTTAGGCAGCTGTAAGGCATTGAGACGGGTCGAATTCATGTGTCGCGAAGGAGAAAACCAAATAAATACCAACTTTGACAAATATGTTTGCAGAAGCATAACATCCAGGCCTTCCTACTGTTCAACTAAGTACTGAACTTATGTTTCAAAAAATACTTTTTACAAGTAGCCCATAATACTATATGGCTGAGCCGCTGTACCTAGTTGGTTTGGGAGTCAGATTTGCCATCGCAAGGTTGTGGGATCTATACCCCACCGGCTAAAGACCGTCATGTTCATTAATGGCAACTGGGGCACATAAAATATGTCATGGTTGCAATGTTCACCATGTTCCCATTCCAAATTAATGCCTCTGGGGGGTTGGTAGGAGCCAGGCCTTGGGTCTTCCTTGGTTCCTATTTCGAAATTCGAAGACCCAGATGGTGCTGCCATCTATGAACCAAATCATACTTCCACCCTTTTGAGAGCGTGCTCTGTTCGAAAACGGACGCCCAGTCTCAGACGGGTGGACTTGGCCGCGCCAAGTGTCAAAAGTAACGACAACTATATGGCGTAAATGTATAGCCCTTATTTTCTGTAGATATATGATCAAGGAGTGCATTTAATTACAAAGAAACAAATTAAATGTTATTGATCTGTGTCCTGCTTGGAAAATGCGTTGTTCAGGTCGTGTTTGCAGTCTCCAGTTCATGTGTCGACTTCATCACTTTGTTGTATTTAGTTGCTTACTTTCTGCAGAAATAAGCAACCGAAAAATATTTTAAGTGAACCAAATTTATAGTAAATTAACCTTTTTATCCCAGCGAAATTTCCTGCATCGATTCTCCAACTACGATCTTTCAAATGGAATTTGTGGTGACTAGCAGCGCTGTGTTAGCTAATCTAGTTAGTGGAAACATGAGATCTGTTTATTTTGTTTTTATTCATGTCCCCTCTCTGAAATTGACAGAATCAGCAAACATGTTTGTGTGTTGGAAATATGCTTGCTGCTGGACAGACACCCCTTTAGGGAAGGACTGTCCATCAACGTAATTATGGACTCCACTAAACTTGCCGCCGGGAATGAAACCCTGTTTTCTATGCTTGTCCCCTGGGGAAGAGGCCCCTCCTAAAAACGCATAAAATCTGTCATTACTTATGAAGGAATGACTTGGAAAAAATACAACAAATAGCTTATATTAGTAAGATTCGAACATATTTATGAATTTTTTTTTTTTTTTTTGAAGTCTCATTTTACATGAAAAATTAAAGCCTTTGGTTTGATACTCGCTTACTGGCCTAGAATTGTAGAGTAGAATCGCCCGAGGGTTAATTAGGATGCATTCCCATGCCAAAGGTGGGAATTCGAATTCACGAATTGTCGCCTACCATGTCGCCAATCCACATTTTTTATTTTTGTAGCAAATTTAAGATGAAAAAAAATAGAACTTAATTTTGTGGGGGTGTTTTTTTTTTTTTTTTTTTTTAAATAAAATTGACTTTTTTATTAAATTAAACTTTAAACAAACTTTTTATTTTTGAAATTTCAAAGTTTAATGTCGATTTTGCAAATTTTTATTTTATATATATTAATCTTTGTAATTTACTTCTTAAATAACACATCCAATGAACGTTGTTTTGATTTCATTTAAATACTTTTTTTTTTAAATATATTTTTGCTAATTTCTAAATTTTTCTCCCATTTATAACTTTTTCGCCATTTTTCTTCCTAAAAAGGTATGAACTGCTAAACTTCCGGTTTTTAATTGTTATGAGAGGAACAATGAAAGAATACAAAGTGCAAGTTAAAAAAAAAGTAAATAAAAAAATTCACAATCCAGTTTAGAAAGACATTCAGTGAAACAAAAGATTAAGAATTGCTGTCCAATTTCAGCTCGCCTCCTACGAAGAATGATAGTTTTTCAATACTTTCTCCTCGAAAAGAACTTTCCTTAATTTTTTTATTCCATTATTTGCTTAATGAGAGACAGAAACTAAATATACGCCTCTATTATACCGAATGCTGCATCTGAAAACAAAGGAAGCCGTTGTCGCCAATTAAAAGAATTTTATTCCTTCACTTTTTTCTTTCCTCGCCAAATTCTGGCATGGTTGCATCTAATTGAAGAGTGGAGTTGAGACGTCGGGTGTCTGTAAAAGAGAGGGGAAAAAACTTTTCTTAACGAGTGCTGATGATGAGTGGACGCGCCAATTGCGAAGCTCAAATTAGCTTAAAAGGGGGGGGGATAAAAAGTGGGTGTGTTTTGTTGGGCGGCCGCCAAAGAAACGTTTTCCTGTTGCGCACATAAACACGTGAAAAGAATGAAAGAAGTATATAAAAAAGAGCAGCGAAAAAGGTTTCATTTTACGCCTGAATTGAATTAAGCAAGCGAGAGCGAAACGTTAATTATTTTTATTCATTAGCGCCACTTATTTTCAGTGGACCCTTAACATAATTTTTTTCTTGCCATCGGATTAAATGCGTTATTTGCCAGGAATAAAAAAATAGAAAGAGTACATTTTTTCTTTCTTTTGTTAAGCCTTTATTTGAATCCAACTCGAGACTCACTTTTAGAACTTTTTTTTTTGTTTTTCATGAATGGAAAAAAAAAAAGTAAAACTTGGTTTTCTTCCTTTGGATGGGAGTTTAAAAAAAATAATTAATTCATAAAAGAAAATGTTTTAACTAGGATAATTAAACACAAAATATATATATTTTGTTTAAAAAAAAAAGAAGAAAAAAAGAAACTTTTCAATGAAAACAGTCGTTTGTGATAGTTATTAATTTTAGGAAACACACTTCAATAATAGAAAGGGAGTTGGCGATTAAAAAACAAATCGAGTTTTTTCTGAGTTTTCTTTTTGTTGGGATTCTTTGTTAATACACTTAAGCCTTTTTTTTTATTTTGTACGATTATATTCATGCGCTTCTTTTGTTCAGTATATGAAAATTAAATATCAATCAAACTTTAAAACAAAAATTGATGATATTATCTATAAAAATTAAATGTTGCGATTTAGAATTCCGATTTTTTATATCCATTTCCTCGCATCACATTAAATATTGTTTCAGCCTCTTATATATTAATACCAATTATGATATTTAATGGATTATAAACATATTCTACACAACTCACACTCAATAGATTTAAATTTAATTGAATTATATTTCTATTATATATGAAACACTTCTGTAACAATAAATAAAACGTGATTGTTTTTGTAGTTGAGTCGTGCCAGCTAGCCTGGCAGTATATGGGGTATCGGAAGAGTTACATTATTTTGTATGAGTAATTAATAAAATTGGTTTGTCATAAATTTATTGATTATCAAAGCAAACTTCATCTTCTAATTTATTTTTGAATAATAGATTCAGCAAGCAAATAGTATTTGAATTACATCAGTTTACTCCAAATACAAAAGTTTGAATTAATATAGAGTGCTGTTAAAACAAATGAACTGCATTTAGAAAAATTAATTTCTTGATTTTAAAGATATAAAATCATGAAAATATCTATAAAATATGATTTTCTAAAGTAAAACTGTTACTTTTTCTGTAAATATTGATATTTTTGTACGGCTTATTATAAAAATGAATACGGTTATTATATAAATATGAGGTTAAATCTATAATAATAAAAGCAAGTGTAATGTGTCTGTCCGTTTGTCTGACCGAGCTCTCCAGCCAAATCTATCGCACGCAGGGACCTGGAATTTTTTACACGGAAGCACAAGGGGGCTGGCCACCAGACCTCGAAGCCCGATTTTCGATTTTTGAATTAGAAAAATTTTAAAAAAATTATTTATAAAACTTCTTCTTGAGATCGCTGCTCGCCGATAGCTGATTCCGGGGTTATCTATAATAATAAAAGCAAGTGTAATGTGTCTGTCCGTTTGTCTGACCGAGCTCTCCTGCCAAATCTATCGCACGCAGGGACCTGGAATTTTTTACACGGAAGCACAAGGGGGCTGGCCACCAGACCTCGAAGCCCGATTTTCGATTTTTGAATTAGAAAAATTTTTAAAAAATTATTCATAAAACTTCTTCTCGAGATCGCTGCTCGCCGATAGCTGATTCCGGGGTTATCTATAATAATAAAAGCAAGTGTAATGTGTCTGTCCGTTTGTCTGACCGAGCTCTCCAGCCAAATCTATCGCACGCAGGGACCTGGAATTTTTTACACGGAAGCACAATTGGGCTGGCCACCAGACCTCGAAGCCCGATTTTCGATTTTTGAATTAGAAAAATTTTTAAAAAATTATTTATAAAACTTCTTCTCGAGATCGCTGCTCGCCGATAGCTGATTCCGGGGTTGTACCAGCTCCTTTTGAGAAACAATTCTGGCGACCATCTTTTGGAAAATTTTCCGTTTAAAATATTTAGGATATATTGTTCCTTTTTATCGACGGGGAATGTTGTGTGAGGGGGGGGGGGTAGAGAGAGAGACAGTCTACGTGTCCTACACTACTATTCCTGCGCTATTCACTTACCTGCATTTTCTATATGCACGGGCAACGCCGGCGGGTACAGCTAGTATATTATAAAATAAATACGTTTAACTGTAAAAACAGTAACTTTTCTGCAATACCAAAAAAGGACTCTACAGCTGTTGTATTGGCAGTTTCTCTTTAAGAATCTGAGTTGAAGGCTATAACAGATTTTTTTGAGCACACAAGCGTTTCTTGAATTCCATGAACAGCAATCTCACAAATTCGATAATATATGTGCAATAAAATGTCCATTTTATCGAGAACTAAATTCACAATGGGGGGGGGGGGAAGTTAAGTAAATATCTCAATATTTATTTTTTTAGAGTGTTTCTTTTTTTTTTATTTCTAATGGCGGGCATCCTTGAGCATGTAAGTAACATTAGCCCATTTCCCGCAACAAGGCCGGAAACTGCTACTCATTTTATCTTTACCCGGTGGGCACCTGTGAACCAAGTCACGGAGGTACGAATACCATCGCCCACGCCACACCACCACAAACCCGTTTATAGAGCGGGTTACATTCATCCATCATCTGAGGAAAGGACAAGAGAGAGAAAGAGAAAGTACATCCATGCCCGAGCCGGGATTCAAACCCAGGTCCTCCCAATCCGTAGTCAGTTACGCTAACCACAAGACAGGTTGGGCGGCATTTTTTTGAGTGTTTTTATTGCTAGTTGTTGAAACTGGTTGTGAATCCAGTTTCAACATATAAGTTGTTAAAACTTTAAAACTCGGCAAGAATTTTTTTTTTCTGGCTAATTCTTTTTATGCAGCGTGTTAATAGAATGTCTAAATTTTGTCTTTAGAATCTCAATAATGCTAGATGATAATAATGTGTCTTCATTCTATATAATATTTTATGTTTATTTTTTATGTATACCGTTTATCATTTGGTTCGCGATAGTCAAATTAAATAAATACAGAATCGTTTTTGCGAGCTTTCGTGAGTTTTCGAATTAGTGGGTGATCCTTAACAGGGGGTGCCATAGACCCAATCATAATTTAAATGCCTTCCATTTCCTAGCTAGTATAGGAGCCCAGGGGGTTCTCTAGCTTTTGTATGCAGATGAAACCACACTTACTCGCTTTCTCAGTGTCATCTGAGGGATTTAAGCAATTTGTAGACTGTTTTAAGGAGGTGACTTCTTCTGAACACATTCTTGACAGGCGCTTTTAGTTTTGGACTTCTTCAAGGCTTCATGGCTAATGTCGAGGGTGTGCAACAACGTAATTTCAATTCCAATTTGCAAACCATAATTTTAAAAACTGTGTTCTTTTCCGAATCATTTTCAAAACTCTCTCGTTTATTTTTGATAAACTTTTTTATTGCATAGGTGAGAAACTTGGGTAATCATTGGCCTTTAGCATTGGGAATTTATGCACCACTGATGTTGAAGTCCGGGATTTCTCCCACTTAATCCCGTCCGGCAGCTCACGCAAAAGAATATCAAGAATAGTTTCTAATGCAAATATCGTAAAAACATTTGCAAGGAATATCCATGGCTTCATGAAAGTGACAGCACTTGTCGAGCTATGTTTGGAATGTTTGCAGAAAAACAATATCTGCTACCGACAAAGTTTGAAATCCGGAATTCTGTAGAACTATCCGGCAATGTATGAAACGATTTACATTTCCCACGTGCAGAATTCTTCATGAGAAACCGACAAAATCTAAAATACATCTCCGATTCGTTTCGAATATCATGTGGCAAGGCAGGTGACTTCCAATGCGTCCTTTGAGTCAGAATTTGTCGGTTTTCCTTTGCGGTTGGTACGTCAAAATATGCAATTTTATTTAAGTTGGTTAAAAAAAAAATTGGTTTTCTTACTATGGAGGAGCAAGCTGAAGTATTAGAGAAAGATGGTCTATAGACAAGAAACTACAATTCGACGATGAACTGTCCAAAAATTAGAATTAAAGTTGCAAAAATAGCGTTTTCTTTACCAAAAATACTTACGAGAATTAATGAATGACTACTGAGGAGGATCCCGGTGACTATTGGTTGCGTTAAGATGTGAGGATTGAGGAAAACAAAAATAGACTCATTTATCCTGTTATAGAAGATGACAGTACTATACCGTATTACGTCGTGTGCTGTAATTTCTTAACAGCACTCTCATTATATTTTAAGAATTACATTTTATTTTTGAGAAATGCATATCATTTACATAATGACCTCATCAAGTCGTTTTATTCATGTTGTTGTAGTTAGTCACTTATGACACTTGGCGGAGCCAAGCCCGTCCGTCTGAGACTGGGCGATTGAAGTCAGAAACGGGTGCCTTCCGTTTTTGAACAGAGCATCCTCTTAAGAGAGTGAAATACCACTTGGCTCATAGATGGCAGCACCATCTGGGTCTTCGAATTTAGAGATATTAAGCCAGGGAAGACCCCTGACTCCTGACACCCCCAGAGTATTGGTTTGAAATAGGAAGGAAGACATTGCGACAACGACATATTTTAGGTGCCCCACTCAAATTAGTGAACACGACGATCTTTAGTTTTTGGTGAATCGAACCTACAACCTTGCGATTGCGAGACTGGTGCCCAAACCATCTAGGTTACCGCGGCCCGTTTTTTTTCATAGTTTGGTTAAATAACATTTGTCAATGCATAGAATGCCTAGATATTATATACAATGCCTAGGAAATGTAATACTTCTCATATTTCATACATTACCTAAAAACCTCCAGCATTGTATACAATGTTTAGGCATTCTATAGAGTGCCGGCGTTTCATTTTTTGTCGGTTATATATTTGAGACATTTTGACACGCAGAGTTTAATTACCACAGTAACTGGATTTAAATAGAGAAACCCACTGCTGCTGAAAATTTCATCTTAGCTTTCTTTTGAATGTGGACACAAGTGAGTACGAAAAAACTGTCGGAGGATTCAATAAGGAAGAACATAATGCAGGAGAATAACAAAGAAAAAAAGTTTTTTTAAAAATGTAGTTTTGGAAAGGAAAAAAAAAACTGATTACTAGGTTTTATTTTTTTCATGAATAAAATAGAAAAAAAACATTTAAGCTGTTTAATTTTAATTTAAATTAAATTTATTTTCCATATGTTTCTTACATAGTAACACTAAATAATTTTTTCTAATAACACTTAATTTATAAAGAAAGGAGAATTTGGGGAAAAAACTAATTGACTTTTATGTCTTTTTATTTTGCGAACTTTTAATTTAACGAATTAATTAATCGACCCCTACGACTTCGCAAAAGAGTTTTTCTACCATATTTCACATAATCTTTTGTGTTAATTGAAACGGAATCTATTCCCAACAAGTTGAAAGAAAATGATTCATAACATAATGTTCCCTAACAGGAATAAGAAATTTCAAATTAGTAAATAGAATGACTCACTTCGTTACAATGTCTGATGTGATCTCAGAAGAGAGGAGGTTCTGCCATTGCTGTATTCTCAGAACAAATCTAAATCATACACTTGAGATTGAATGAACTTCAGAAAGTGTTAAATTGAAAGCGTCTTCAAAATCCAGGAGATTACGAGCAACCACTGGATCTGTCGTCCCTCAAAAGAATTGCCAGATTTAATGGTATGTAACCTCTCATTAAACAAGGAAACATCAAAGCCGTCTTTATTTTGCTATATTGAGTTAAATATTAGGTTAGGGAAAAAGAAATCCATTATTTTTACGTGAACTTTATGTAACTTCTTTCAGATTCGCTTTGTAAAAAGGTTTAAAACAGTTTTCATGTAGATTTTTTGGTCTTGCGCGTTAAGACTGCTGACATGCGGTTAACTTCGATCATTTTTGATATTTTATAGACATTTTTGACGATGCTGTATCCACATACGAGGTGCATCTCTAACATCAAAATACCCGAACGGAATCGACGAAACAAAAATTGTACGTAACTGGTTATTACAGTCTTATACAGGACGATAAACACCTTTCACAATTTTAGCCACCTGGTTAGCATTTTCGCCATTATAATAGAAAAACTAAAATGTATCGAATTTTCTGTTTATTGTCTTCTATTTTTAAAACTTTGTACACATAACTGAATGAATCAAACAAAAAACCGCAAAAGGATATTTTAGTGTCAAACGTCACCTTTCCAATGAGCATAAATTTGAAATTGTTTGATAGATACCTCACGAGATAGCTATCACTACAGACGTCAACCCAAAAAATAAATGATTACTTTTTCCCCAACCTAATATTTACGCATGATGCATGACAAGCATGATGACGTCACTGAATCAGCGTATGTAATTTTTAAAAGAAATACATTCACAAATGTGATCAAACTTTATTGATGTAATTCAGTTGACCAAGCTTTACGTACTGTAGTTTCAGGTAAGTGATATATATTTGATGGTACATGTAATTCAGTT
>JAPDSC010131936.1:1229788-1242360 GCA_026290005.1 Latrodectus geometricus | reverse complement strand
TAGTTTCAGGTAAGTGATATATATTTGATGGTACATGTAATTCAGTTTACCAAGCTATGGCATGTGTGCAAAGAAGAAGTCGGACTCCACACCAAATTACGGTTCAGTTGAAAAAGTGGATATTAGCACCCCATAATAATAATAACCTAACTGACATTTGGGAAAAAAATTATTAATATATAAATCTCTTCACTAATAATTGGAAGAGGAAATCCTATGAAATTTTGACTTAAAGCCCTTTCAAAGGGTACTTATATTGGATGTGTGTGTGTGGAGCTCATTTTTATTAACCGTGATAATTAAAGAAATTTTATTTCGTTTTTTTAACACAATTGTTTCTTTCTGGATTTCTTGTTTTACTTTTTTGAACAATTCAGTTGTTTCCTAACTCTTGTTTTTTTTTAGCATTGTCCTAGAATTTTAATCACTACAAAAAAATATATATATATATTTATGAATGCCTTGGTTTTTAATAGTTATAATTCTCCCTTTTTATTATTTCAGAACCTCTTAACAATACAATAATGTATCAGCCCTTTCAACCATAAAATCTTTAGGCATTTTCCTTTTATTTGTGTTTCCTTAAGGAGTGTCTTGAATTGATAAATTCATATTTAAAAGCCTTCCGAAGCGATTTGATTTGCCTAAGGAGACTTTTTTACAGGTGAGGAATAATGAGACAGCCAAGTACTGCTTGAGATGGATTACAAACCACTACAAACGCCCGAGGTGAGATTCGAGCCTACACACTGTTGAAACGAAGGTTAAAAAGTTAACTATTAGGTTATCAGCTTATCTAAAAAAAGTTATCTTAAGTGTTAATAGTTATTAAAATGTGATAAAGAAATAATAAATTTAAAAAAAAGCAGTTTTAACCAAAAATTTTCAAAAAGGGTAAACTAAACTAGATAATTTGAAAACCGTGATAGTGAAATTATGAAACCTGATAATTTAATATTATATATATATATATATATATATATATATATATATATATATATATATTACTTTTATGTGTATACATTATTTTATAATATTATTAATATATACATATTCATTTTATAAAATCGTGTTCCAAATAGACAGATCAAAGCACTTTCATATTCACACATTTTAAATACTTGCATAGATTTTCAATACCACATTATAAAGAAAGAGAAATAACTACCACTGTTAATTAAAAGAATTTCATTAAATAGTATATAATCACGATTATCAGAAATAATCGTTATAAAAGAATCGAAATCATCATTTTCCACATTCATCTGAGCATGGGGAAAATACTAACTTCACGAAAGCTTAAAGATGAATTGAAAATATTTATTTAGTTAAAAAAAAAAAAATGCTATATTTTTAACTGTGCAAACTGAAACATCCATTCTATTCAGTAATTAATGATGTTTATATTTCGAATAGAAAGAGTGACTGCATAAATGATGATGTTCAGCATCATTTTATTTTCTTAAGATAGTCAACGCAATTAACACATGCAATGAATGAAGCTCCGCTATTTAAACCAATAAAAAAAATTAGGTCCTCACTTTCTGTAACCGTAACTCTTTGGTAAAACGTACTTTGCGTCCTAACAACCTATGACTGCTGCAAGGCATTTTAACATCCGCCACCTAAACTTCCTTCCAAAAAGTTTTTTTTTTTGGAGATAGAAGGCACTGCAAAGAAGAAAACCCAGAAAACTTTCATGTCCCCACCTCGACTGATGTAATTGTGCCCCTGAACCAAACTAGTATAACCCTAAGTTGAGCTCTAGCAATGAGGTAGAAACAGAGGAATGATCATTTAGAAGCAGAGACCATGCAAAATGTCTGTTATCTCCAGAGGTATCATTTCATATGGAGGACATTGCAACCTAAACCAATCAAACGTGTCCCAGCTGCCATGAGTGAACATGAGAGATCGTTATCGGAAGGTGGTGAGATTGATCCGGGATTCGAACTCACTACTTTCCTATAACAACAACGAACTCTCGAAACCACCAGGCTAACTAGACTCACCCCGACAGGTGTGCATTCATTCAGGTTCTTCAGGCGAGCCCTGGTCTGCTCTGGATTATTAACCAAATATGCGGAAGGTAATCCAGCTTTCTTTGTTACAAAGTATGTACAGTAAGACCCCGCTTAACGCGGGGGATACGTTCCATCAAAGTAGAGCGTAATGCGAAACAGCGCTAAACGAGGCTATCTTTACATGTAAATATTGGGGTTAGGGGAAGATGGCTAGGAAATTGGTTAGGTATTAAATTTAAAAAGGTATGTTTTTTTTAATAAAAATAAAACCAAACATTTATTTCTTAAAGCCCAAATTAATACCACATTATTATTTCTTGCAAAAATAAAAACAAAATATAAATAACAAAACGAATATTCTTAAAAAAAAAACAAATAAAATTCTAAGTCAGTCATATTTAGTTAGCCTTCCGCGTTTTCAGTGTTCTGCCTTTTTGTGACAAAAGCATCTAATGTTGTTTGCCTTTTTCTTTTGCGTTGTTCTCTTAAAAGTTCTTCATAAGCGGATAGAGCATCTCTAACAACACGCCTTACTTTTGAGCTCCTGTCAAAATTCGGATCATTTTCAATGAATTGATCCATTATTTCAGTTATGGTAGACAAACTCCTTTATATTAAGGCAAATTCAATGAAGCACTAATTAGAGTTTGACGTTCACCAGAATCTAATCTTCTAATCACTTCCATTTTAGTTTTAAGTGAAATACTTTTTCTGGTTGCTTTCTTTTCTTTTTCGTTATCACCCATAGTAAAAACTAAAGATCAAAATATTTGACACTGTAATATAGTATTAAATATGTAAATTAATACCTACTTACAATAATGTCAACAAATGTTTCCCATAATAAAAATATGTCTGTACAATACCGCACCAAACAAGAAACACAAGTATACTCTTTCGGATATGTATTTGAAACCTATCGCTGCATAATATTTCGGGGAATCCCCGTATGCTGCAAGCGATTTCGTGGAATCCCCAAGTTGAAATAAAAGAGCGCTAAACCGAAACAGCGCTAATCGAAACAGCGCGGGGTCTTACTGTAGTTATAATGGAACCTAATATCTTTTCTCTAAAGAGCACTGCCTTATTACCAGAACTAGGTAAATCAAATATTTTTTACTTGTTACTTTTATTATTTTTTTTTACTTTTTGTTTTTTACTTGTTTCACTTTTATTTAGTCAAAAAGGTAACGGCGATTAGTTTCGAAATTTTATGCTAATTAAGTGCTTGTGTCTCCCCCAAGGATGAAAGAGAATTCCTTTTTTACATTCAGCCAATGGGAATAGTCGAGGGTCTTCCTAATTTTAAGACGAGGAAAAGTTCCTGAATACTTGACCAACAACGGATTGCAAGATATTGCGGCCATGGCCTACCACAACCTATTTTAGTCAACATTGTGAATCTTCTGTTTAGTCGGGTTTCGAACTCACTTCCTTTCGCAACCGGGTTGCAGGGAATTGAAAAGCACTTCGAGCCGGGACTTTGACATCACTTGCTTGCGTCATTTCTTGTCTTTACTTGGCTTCCGAATTGAACTCCTTCGCAGACAAGAACAAACAAACCACCCCCTTCTTCCAGAACTCCGCCTAGCGCCACAAAACTCAACCAACCTCCAGAACTCCTGAAATAGATCTTCTAGTGTTCCATTCATCAAAACAAGTCTGCATGTTTAATAAAACCAATAACACTAACATCTTGACTGCAGAATATCAATGGATGCAAACTGGAATTTATTTTGGTCGGAACAATATAATTTCTCATCCGGTGATAATTATTTGTCGGGGAGGTTCCTAATGAGGCTGTTAAGTATTCCTGATGACTTAATTTATAGCGACAACAACAGAAAAGTGGAAAAAATCTCCCCCCCCCCTTTTTTTTTCTTTTAACGATCACTCTATCATATGGCGACAAGTAAAAATTATAAACATAGAAGCACTAGAAAATATTTTCTTTCTATTTAAAAACTAGTTTTAAATAGAGAGAAAATATTATAATATATCTATTAGCGTCATATATAGAAAATAAAATATATCTAATAGCGTCATATTATTAAATATACATTAATAATATGACGTACGGTACTCCGTAGGCGGACAGTGCTTTTCGAAGCGAAAGGTCTTTGGATCGATTCCAGCCACTATTGAACAACAGGAAATGGAATGTAGCTTTTTGTCAAGTTTTCCGGGTTTCCTCCCTTGTGACATATGAATATGACTCACTATCAATAAAAAAGTCCTCCCGGAAGACAATATACGTGTGGGTGCTAAAATGCTGAACAGCGACCTCTGATGGTTATCTACGTGATATCAAAAAAACAGATTTTGTTCATTTATAAACGTCAACATGAAGGAATGGCAGATAGGTGGAGACACTAAAAAGATGATGACCTATAAAAAAAAACTCAATTATTTTTAACAATGGAATAGATCTTAATTCGTTTATTCATTAAATTAAAGAATTTTTTTTTAAAGAATATGTAATGCTGGTTCAAAGATAAAAAAAATATTCCCTTTTAACATATTTTATTGTTCCCCCCTTTCTTCATTCCTTGTTAAACAAGCGGCAATATTACGAATATGTGTAGAACAAGGACTATAATTATGCAATCTGAGTATACAATGAAAAAAATGGAATGATTTTTCATCACTTTGATGAGTGACAGATATTTTGTACTCCTTAAAGATACGTTTTTTTGCTTTTAATTACGATAAGAGAAATTTCGCTATCGTCACTCAATATTAAAATAGGAGCTAATTTCACTTTTTTTTCTTTTGTATGATTACAGCTCACAGGAAATGAAAAGTGTTCTGATTGGTTAAAATCTTCACGTGGTTTCTGTTTAATTTCTAAAAAATGGCGGACTTTCGATCTACGTTTAGTAATAAAAGCAATTTTTTGGTTGTTTTGATTGGTGTGGAAAGAGCTTCATGGTAAATCATTATTTCTCAAAATTAAGTCAACATTCATAATATATCATTAAGGTAATGTATAAACTCTCAAGTGTAATTATTATTTATTAAAAATTTTGTTTTCATTGTTAATGGCTTCTCATAGAATAAAAGGAGTTTTTTTTCTTTTTTTTAATTTAAATTGTAATGCAATGCAAACAATTCCTAAACATATGGAAGAAGTAGACGAAAGTGTTCTTAAATTCTCATTATTATATTCCTCACCAAGCTGTACTAAGACCAGAAAAAAATACGAGCAAATTTAGAGTTGTGTTTAATGCTTCAACAAATATTTCTAATGGCATATTGTTGAATGATATATTAATGAAGGGTGGTCAACTCTTTTGCGATTTCCTTAAATATTTGGTTGCCGATGTGCAGAAGATGTGTAGACAAATAAAGGTCCACCCATTCGCAGCAAGATTTACTTCGAATTGCGTGGAAAGATAGCGCGGATGCTAGTTTGAAAACTTATCGAACTTGTGCTCCATTTTTACTTCTTTAATTAGCTGAAGACGAAAACTTTCCGTTAGCATCACCGACAGTGAAAAATGATTTTTATTTTGATGATGTGCTCAGTGGTGCACCAAATGAAGAAACGGCTTTAAAAATTCAGCACCAATTAATAGGCACGCAAAAAGCAGGCAGAATGCTTTTGTATAAATGGAGCTGTAATAATCATTAACTATTTTCACAAGCATCAACAGATGATCAAGAATAAGTATTTGGAAATAATGAAAGCCATTCCGTGAAGACATTAGGAATGTCTTGGAATACTAAGCAGGATAGCTTTCACTTTACATTGAATAATGATTACCTGACCATTTTAATAAAAAGGACAATATTATCATTCATTACTTATTATATGACCCTTTGGGCCTGGTCGTACTCTTACAGTGAAGGCTAAAATTTTAATTCAAAGCACTGGTGCCAACAATCGATCTATTACTAGGCAATTTATATTTTTTTCAAATATTGCTGAAATTGCATGACATTTTAGTTTGGTTGTTTTAGATTGAAAACGAAGAAAATAATTCCCAGATAAAATGAAGGGGAATTACCTATATTAAAATTTATCTATTTCAGAAATTGCAATTAAAGATTTTGTTAATTAATGGGAATTTCATTAATAGAATATGAATTATTTCATAAAAGGAAAAATATATGTTTCATTATAATGGGGATTCTTTTAATTCAATTTTAAATATTCTGCGTTATTGCATAATTTATGCATTACATTATTTAACAAATTGAATTATATTTATGCATTCCATTAATTAACGTTCCATTAGTTAAGAGAACATGTGCCAGTTAATATTTAAGCAGTAATTATACGTGTACACTACTATCCATTAAAATTGCTACACCAGGAAGAAATGCAGATAACAAAATGATATTTATTGGACAAATATATTATACTAGAAATAACAAGTGGTTAAATTTTCAAAAAATTTGGCTGGATAGATCCTGAGAAATCAGTACCCAGAACAACCACCTCTGGCAGTAATAACAGCAGTTACACGCCTGGGCTTTGAGTCAAACAAAGATTGGATTGCATGTACAGGTACAGATGCCCATGCAGCTTCAACACGATGCCACAGTTCATCAACCGTAGTGACTGGCGTTTGGTGACGAGCCAGTCGCTCGGCAACCATTGACGTCATTTATCCCAGGTTCGTCGTTGATCACACCATTGAAGGCGCTCTTGTCTATGACGCAGCGTCAAGGGAAGCCGCAGCCATGATCTTCGAGCTGAGAGTCCATGCTGCTGCAAACGCCGTCGAACTGTTCGTGCAGACAATTGTTGTCTTCCAAACGACCCCGTTTCTTGACACACGGCTCGTGACGTGGTTGCACTATCCATTAAGGCCATGCGGATAATATGCCTGTCTTCTCGGCTGCTAGCGATAGGTGGCCGTTGAGATCCCGCATGGCGTTCCGTATTACCCTTCTGAACCCATCGATTCCATATTCTGCTAACAGTCATTGGATCTCGACCGACGCGAGCAGCAATACTGCGATAAGATAAACCTCAATCCCGGTACGCAACAATTCGATCTTTATCAAAGTCAGAAACGTGCTTGCACGCATTTCTCCTTCTTACACGAGGCATCACAACAACTTTTCACCAGGCAACAACGTTCAAATACAGTTTGTGCATGAGGAACCGGCTGAACAATTTCCTTATTTAAACACAATGTAGGTGTCGCTACTGGCGCCTGCTTTGTCTGAATCCGCTGAGAAGCTAATCATTTGCATATCACAGCACCTTCTTCCTTTCGTATAAATTTCACGTCTGTAGCATGTCGCCTTCTTGGTGTAGCAATTTTAATGGCCAGTAGTGTATTTTGTTATATATATCATAAAATTTACCGATAGAAATGTCATAGAAATAAAATACTATAAGTTAACTGAATTAGTATAATTTATTTTAAAATGAAATTTAAAAAATAACTTTTGAAAACCAACTCTCAGTACTTTGTGTATTTATTAAGTCTTCAAATTAAATAATTCAACAAGTTGATTTTTACTGAAGAGAAGGCATATTAATGAAATATTATAAAAAAGGTTACTTATTACATAAAATTATTATTTGTCATTTATTTTTAATCTTAAATTAGAAAATAAATAACCGACTATTTCTTGTTTTATACATATATGTGTGAATTTGTATTTAATGTTTTAATTGTTAATTGATTTGAAAAATTTAAAATTTCATTTAAAATGAAAGAAAAAAAATTCTAACCATTTTCTTAATAGTTGAACTACTAATATATTTTGTGTGTCCATTTGTTATCTAATTTTTAGTGAGAGTTCTAATATTTTGTGTAAATAATAATTTAAAATCCCTATAAATCAAATGCAAAACAATCAATACGATAAATAGATTGTAGAATGAAATTTATAGTTTTTCTATACCTCATGATGCGTATTATTATAAATGTTATTAGTTTTGAAATCATATTCAAATGTAAAAAGTATGAATCTAAAAGTAAAATTCTGTATCACAAACATTTAAGACTGAGAAATTATAAATGTCGTACATGTTACGAATATTTCACTTATACGTTCCAATATCATTATTCTTCAGTTTTTAATAATCCTATAGTAAATATTTAATCTTATAGTAATAATTTCTCTCATGCATCAACTGCTCTTGTAATTTCTTGTTGCATTTCCTTTTGGGTGTTGTAGACATTTTTGCTGCTTGTGTTAGATGATTGGTGAAGGAATGAAAAACAACTTTAGTCTAAAAAAATCACACTAGTCCAACTTTTGTCTCAAAACACTCCCGCAGTAATTCAAGTATACTTTAAATAAATAGAAAATATATTCGAATTTCTGGAAATTTTGTTTTCATACCATGATTTATTTATTAAAATACGTTTATTTAAGTGCACTGTTGTTGTTACATATGACACTTGGTGAAGCTAAGCCCACCAATCACAGTTTTCCGACAGAGCCCCCCCCCCCCCGTATGAGGTGGAAGTACGACTTTGGCTCATAGATGGCAGCACCCTCTGGGTGTTAAGAAGCCAGTGAAGACTCAAGGCCCCCAGAAGTATTCATTTGGAATGGGGACATTGCGACATATTTAACGTGCCGACATTAGTGAATACGATGGATCTTCGATTAAGCCGGGATTCGGACTCACCACCTTCCGGTAACGAGAACTAACCAACTAGGCAACCGCTAACTTTAAATACTGTTAAACATTTATTTGCACTATATAATAAATCTAATAAAGAAAGATGAAAAACTTTCTTAGATAGAATGCATGCCTACTACTTCCAGATATTTATTTCAATATAATGTAAGGGTCCTTAAAGATAGAGATCAACTGTAAATTGTCAAACATTTTGTTTTATATAGCTTATGAAAAGATTTCCTTATTTTATTGAAGGAAAGTTGTTTTATTTTCTTAAAAAAGAAATTATAAATTTCCTGCATTTATTGTTCTTATCGTATACCATTTTATTAAATCTCATTAAAATGAGTTTATTATTAGATTAAAGTTTTGAATTTAAAAAAATACACAAAAATTACTTTTACACTTTTCAGTTAATTAAATGTAAAACGTATCTTACAAAATAATTTGCTTTATTATATTTTTATTTCAGTTAAATAATAGGATGTTCTTTGTAAGATTATATTGAATTTGTTTTTAAAAAGTAAACTAAAAAATTACGATAAATTTTGAGTTTATCGTAAAATTATGAATAGTAATTTTTCTACAGAACACAGACATTAATTTTTCTGCAAGAAAAATGTTGAAGGCTACAAAATTTCAAATATTGATAAAAAATTATAATTATCTAATTTGGCAATTTTCAGAAATAAAAATAATTTACGTTGGTACCATGAGTTATTGTTTTAAACGTTTCATTTTGCAATCAAGTATGAATCTCAGAATATAAATTATATTAGAAAAATTCAACATTGAAGGCTCCAAAAACGACAGGCAAACTCATATCGAAATTTTTTTTATCCAATATATATATATATATATATATATATATATATATATATTAGGTTGGGGAAAAAGAAATCCATTATTTTTACGTGAACTTTTTGTAACTTCTTTCAGATTCGCTGTGTAAAAAGGTTTAAAACAGTTTTCATGTAGATTTTTAGGTCTTGTGCGAAGCTACGACTGCTGACATGCTGTAAAGTGTGATAATTTTTCATATTTTATAGACATTCTCGACGATGTTGTATCCATGCGAGGTGCATCTTTAGCATCCAAATACCCAAACGGAATCGACGAAACCAAAAATGTGCGCAATTGGTTGTTACAGTCATATATAGGACGATAAACACCTTTCACAATTTTAGCCACCTGGTTAGCATTTTCGCCATTATAAAAGAAAAACTAAAATGTATCGAATTTTCTGTTTGTTGTCTTCTATTTTTAAAACCGTGTACTCATAACTGAATGAATCAAACAAAAAACCGCAAGAGGATATTTTAGTGTCAAATGTCACCTTTCCAACGAGCATAAATCTGAAATTGTTTGATAGATACCTCAAGAGATAGCGATCACTACCGACGTCTACCGAAAAAATAATGGATAACTTTTTCCCCAAACTAATATATATATATATATATATATATATATTGAGTTTTTATCTGTATTTAAAACCTTGCTATATTAAGCGTGTTTCCTGAGCACAAACATTTTTTGTAATAAAAACTATTGATGCAGTTTTTTGTAAATAAGATAGGCCTCATAAGAAGAGAGAGAGCTTCAATTATTTCAAATAAGAATATAATATTTCATTGTTTTGCAACATCATTAACTAAGTCTCATTAATTAATCCTCAGAAGGAAACCAACAAGAATATAGTATACAGGGTAGAAATAAAAGCTAGCCTAAAATAACTTTTGTTACTTGCCGGAGCCAAGAGGCTGGAAGTACGTCTTAAGCTTATACACCTTCCGGGTCTTCGAATTTAGAGATAGGAAGATAAAAGGCCTGGCTTATTACCCTCACAGGTATTAAATTGGAATGGGAACATGGAGGACATTGCGACCACAACATATTTTATGTGTCCCAGTCACCATTAGGGAATACGACGGTCTTTAATTGGTGGGGAATCGAACCCACAACCTTGCGATTGCGAAAGTGATGCCCGAACCAAATAGACTATCACGGCCCTGTTTATTGAACTGATTTTATGTGTTAATAATTTGCGAGATCATCAAATATTATTTAATTGAATCGTCTCTGATGAACTTGAAATAATTTCAATAAGAATAAGTGTTCAAAAACAATAAGTGTTTGATTCCAAATGAAAGAAAAAAATTTGGATGGCTCTGCAGGGAACTGGTCATAGATCTAAACTAGGGAAGATGGAAAAAATCCTGACCACGTATATGTCACCGGGGATTAAAAAACGAAAAAGAAGGCAGGAATCAATCTATTTAACTTTTATCGAAACAAGTTTTATTTTTTTATTAAAAAAGACTTAATTATAATCAAAATTAAGTAATCTTTTAAAAAAGTAAAACCAGTAACTTAAAATGTCTACACATAGCTCTTTTAAACTGAAGACATATGAGATTGTTTGGAAGTGAGATTTATAATAGATGTCAATTTATATCTTCCTAAATCCTGGAATATAGTTAATGAGAAAAATAAAAATATATATTTGTCTAACAATAGCATTTTATTTCTTGAACAAATAGGTTTATTTATAATTTTAATACTAAAAATTCAGGTTTTGTTGTATATATATATATATATATAATCTATGCAAAACATAAAAAAACATGTTAATCTTGTGAAAAACTCAATAATAACGAGAACTGTGTGGATGGTTGGTTGGTTCGACACCCGATTACGCCAAGACAATTGCAGAAAGTAAATTTTCAAAATATTTTGTGCCAAGTATCAGTCGTGCTAAATAGTGATAATATATCACTAAATCTTAAAAAAAATGTTATTACATAGTAAAAATGATAAGTGATATTCAATAGCAAAGAACCAAATTTAGAAACCGAATTTTTATGTCCAACTTTGATTTTATAACCATACACAGGACTTCATTTTTATAAAATCGAAATTTATATAGTAAAAATTGCATATATATATATATATACATTACATTTTTTTCCTTAAGCTTTTAGTAAGTTTTTTTTTTCGTTAAACTTCTATTTATTTAAATTTTTAATGTTAAAAATATTTATTGCGAGATTTCATAAACAACTGATACTTAAAAATCTTAATATATTGAAAAGAAATTGATAAAAAAATGCATTAAACTTGAAAAGAATATAGACTGAAATATTTAAAAATTTTTATAATTTCTAAATATTCAACAATTTTTCATTGTTTATTTTAAATTAAAATTATTAACGTATCAAAATTAATGTATTCCACAATTTCAACTATGATTTCTAAAATAACCAGTAATTTGGTATATTTCAGATGTGCATTTAAAATTCTTTGTTTATTGTCGTATAAATTATACTAGAAACTGGGGACAGAAATATCAGGTTTATAGAAATATTTACTGGAAACAATTAAAATGCAAATTCTGAATTTTAAAATATCGAATTCGAAAATATTTAATATTCTGAATATTTTTTTTAATTTTTTTTTTATGTCTATCTCCGCCTAAATTTTGTCACCTGTGATAACATTGCATGCCAAGTTTTCAGTCAAATTGTTCTAAAAATAGCGGCAGTTTATAATTGGCTTGTAAAAAAATGTTTTATTATATTTATCTATGCAAATGTTAAATACTTAAAATAACTAAAACTGTGAAAAATCTTATAAGCTGTCTCATTCTAATTGATATTAAAAAGAATACATTTGGAATCTGTTACCCAATTAATTTCAAATCAGGTTTTTTGTATTAAAGTTGAAATGCAATACAGATTCTATTATCAAATTATATATTTATATTTAATCTTATTTAAATTTTATAGTAACAAATATAAGGTATTTTTAACGTGAAAGCAGGAATTTCCTCTGTTTTCAATAATAAAAGCCCCTAAATTTCCTCTTTTTGTAAACATTCTTTCAGAAAAAAAAGCTTTATTTCTGTGTGATATTCTTCATATAATATTTAGGCATTAAATAGTTAGCATAAA
>JAPDSC010131936.1:1209795-1229388 GCA_026290005.1 Latrodectus geometricus | reverse complement strand
TTCCAAGTGTCATTTTAGTAATCCTTGTTGTAACAAATGATTTTATGGTACGTTTCCATAAATCCATTTATAAGCAGCATCAATTAGACAAATTGCTTCTCTTTCATTTTAATTGTCTATCATTAGTTTTTTAATCTATCATTAGGTAATTTCATTTAATATCTATCATTAGGTTATAGAATACCTGGTTATTTCATTTTAGATAAATTGCTTATTTTACACTTTAACTGCCTCTCATTAGTTAATTTATGGAATACCTAGTCATTTCATAGAATAACTAGTTAAAGTGTCAAATTATTAACATATTACACAATTTAACGGACACGATCATTTATTTCATAGAATAACTAGATATTCTAGGAAATAACTGCATTATGTACTTTAACGGTAACATATATATTGATTTCTTAAGAGAACAGCCCATTGAAAAGTTTCAACCATAACTGCTACAAGTTCAGAAGAGACTTTCAAAACTTTATTATGTGTAAACTGTAAATAAATTAAATAATGATAACGAATCTAAACCGTTTGATTTGTTATTTTTTTCTCTAATACAACTGAATAAAATGCTTAATCATTTCAAAAAAAATAAATCGTTAATGATTTTATTTAACGATCTATTTTCATTGAAATGGTTTCCTAACATATTGTTTTCATTTTAAACATAACTTGCATAACATAAATATTATGAAAGCAAAGTTTGTTTTCTGAAGCATTTATAATAAATCTTGTTTTATTCAATAGAATAGTCCTTTCCTTCGAGCAATTTCAAAATGAATAATTTTCCTTCAATACATAGTAATTACAAGTATCAAAAGAGTTGTTTATCATAATTTATCTATAGTTTAATTTTCATGCGATATATTATAGCGGTGTTTGTAATGATAAGTTAAACTGCGTTCTTTGTTTAGAAATTAATATTCTATTCGCATAGCAATTGATTCTATTGCATATATATAGTAAAATTTTTATATACTAATTTATAAATAACCAAAACAAAGTATTTTTTATTAAATGTACTTAAAAAGCCGTAATAATTATCAAAAAAAAATGAACTGATTAAGTCAATTTTTTTTAGATAAAACCAAAAATTATAAAAGACACACTCATATATATATATATATATATATATATTGACAAATATAACACAGTAAATAGCTTCATAAAATAAAAAATTGAAATTTAATTTTTCTGCACTAACTTTTTTTTTCCGTCTAAAACATGAATTCTAAAAGATATTCACTCTTTTTTCTATTTAATTAACCACTTTAAGCGATTTGTTGTCTTAATAGAAAAATTTCCCCTCATCCTTAAAAAAGAGTGAATTTCTGTTTTAAGAATGGTTCAGTTTTTATGAAAATGTAAGAATGAAATTTCCCTCTTTTTTTGAGAGGCAATATTTAATAGACTTGCTAATAATTTTAACTGGTGAAAATTGCTTGTTTTTTTTCCTTTAGTTGATTTATGTAATTTAATAATAGTAGTCAATGAAGTTCTTGAATTGTATTTAAAAAAACCAAGTGTTACAAAACATAAGATAATGGATAACATAACATATAACATAAGATTGCGGGTATGTATTATTAGAGTATTTAACTTAAAATATGCTTTAAATGAATACATATAGAAATATCGGGACGCAAGATTAAAAAAGAAACTCTAAAGAGAAGAGATTTTAAATATACATCAATTAAAAAAGATTTCTTTTTTTTTTTTTTTTTTAGTTTACTTAAAATTAAATGGAAGTGATGTAATCATACGAAACCATCCATCACAGTGAATGATATCGGCATAGGAAATTGCTCATCCATTCTGATGTCTGGGGAAAATGAATTTCTTCATAGTCGACTTTTAAAAAGTTCCAGTCAAATTTAATTTCTTTGGCTTCTTAAGTGATAAAAGTGTGTGATTAAAATTAACTTTTAGAAAAAAGAAGAAATCCGAGGAAATCTCTTATCGAATTATATCTTTTTACCTCAATTAAATATGATAAAAAGGAAAGATTTATTTTAGATCGTAAATGAGTTGGCTGACAAATCTAACTCCCTGGAAAACTCTCGGAAGAAAGTTTTTCGGAATCTTAAGTTTTTATTTACGATATTCATGAATTGAAATTTCAGTCTTCGACTTATCAATTGAGATATTACGCCATTTTGGGTGAAGGTTGATTGCGTAATTCTTTATTTAGTGTTTGTGTTATCCCTTATGTTGCAAGCAGAAAGAACCTCCCAATAATGGAAATTCAGTGGAATCAAATGCTATCATAAAACCATTTCATTACAGATTTCATTGAGCCTCAGGATTTAGTTTCCTTTGTTGATTGGTCAATTTTTGAACACCAATCCTATATTTTGTCCTACAGGATCCTGAATCGAACCCACGAACTGTTCATTCGGCTACCAGGTCATCTTGCGCAATAGCAATGGAGTTTGTTAGCTTTGATTAAAAATTAAATCTGAGTTTAAAGTTGGCAATATGTCTCTCATAGGAGAAATATCTTTCTGAATAGCGATTAAAATATTCAATACATGCGATCATTAAATAACAAGAAATGAGGAGCTCTATTGTATGCAAACCATTGTTTCTATAACTGACACTATGTTTAAAAGCTCATTATTTGTTCAAGTAGAAAAAACATTATTTAAAATATATTTTCACGGTCATTATTTTATGAATTTATTACGAATGTAGTGGTGAATATTTACTTTCATCACAAATTCTTATTTTGCACCAGTATTCTTTTTACCGATTAAAAATAAATATGCTTTCTTTATGTTTGTGGTTTTGGCGAGAAAATTGGTTTAAAACTGAAATGACTTAGGGTTATTTGTTCCACATGTTTTGATGCATTCAGGAAATAATGTTTGCAGCCTATACTTATT
The DNA here is from genome assembly GCA_026290005.1 of Latrodectus geometricus. Lineage (NCBI taxonomy): Eukaryota > Metazoa > Arthropoda > Arachnida > Araneae > Theridiidae > Latrodectus > Latrodectus geometricus. Next base: position 1,226,506 of record JAPDSC010131936.1, on the reverse strand, counting down.
CAGCGATAAAAGAGTATGAAATTTAAAAAAAAAAAAAAATGTCCGATATTTACTGCATTTCGTGTGTGCAACATATTTTTTAAAGAAAATCTACGGACTTTGTATATGATTTAATTAGAGTTAAAATTAATTGTTTCAAAAGTTATAAATTTCGTACGTAAGTTCATTAAATACTGAAATGAGTATCGGTCAGAAAGCCTTAAAAAAATTTTATTCGTAATCGAAAGACGAATAATTGTCTTTCATACAGGATTCGAATCTAAAACCAATGGGTGGAACATCAAACCGAGCTCCTGTGCAATCCTTACAAAAAATGAATCATGGATCTGTTTGTAGATAATTCACATTAGCTTCTTATTTATTGTTTTCCACGTTTGTTTTAGTGATATCTTTAAAATATTTGATAAGCATAAAATCTTTTACTGCATGTTAAAATAATCATTTGCATTTTGAAATCTGTTTGCTAGTACATGACTGCTTATAACATCTTTTTTTAAAATAGCTATAATTGAAAAATATATATATTCGTTGTGTTTGATTTTATTTCAGTAAAATCAATTTTTTATAAAACAAACAAAATAAAATTGACTTTTCTTAATAATACTATATAAATCTTGCTATATTTTTTCTGATTTATTGATTTAATTATAAAATACTTGGCGAAAATCAGTGTTATAAGCATAAAATCTTTTGTCGGGAATTTGGATATGGATTGTAAACAGTACGAATATTTATATTTCTCACATAAAAAATATAACTCTTGTATAACGTAAAAGTAAAAAAAAAATTGCTTGACTTTAATATTCTCTACCTATGAAAGTCACTTTATGTAAATAATGATAGGAAAATCGGAAGAAATTAAAAAAAAAACCACAGTTATGAAAACAATGAACTTTTGGATTGTTTATCAAGTATTGAATTTTGAGATAAAATGCATTCATCTTTAAATAAAGTCTTCATATAAAATACAATATGAAAACCATTCTAATTAACATAAAATCAAATTAATATATATTAAAATTATTTATGCATAAATTGAGTCTTTTACATTTTATTGGTGTCTGAGCGTCCGATTCATGCACTAAAAAAGAGTTTTTTCAACTTTTAATACAAAAAATACTAATTTAAATAGGAAACACACAAAGATTAATGAAAATTGAAAAAAATTAACACATTTCATTTCGGTTTCAATAATTTGAATAATTGTTTTAATAATTTTATCAACTTTCAACCAACTAGATTTTTTTAATTAATTAAGTTGAAGATTTTCTCAACATTTATACAGTAAATAAATGTATTTACAATGTGGGTTTTAAAAGCATCAAATCATTCTAATTTTATTAAGCAGTCATCACGAAAACTTGATAAATTTTCCATGCAATAAAATGTAAGATTTAACTATTTTTTCCCAGAAATGGGAAAAATAATGAATATTTAGCTTGATGGAAGTATTATGTTAAAATTTATGAAGTGTTTTTCAATATATTTTAAGAAAATTTGAGAAATGTTTTCATAAATTATAATTAAAAATGAAATACTGTATACATTTTCCTTTATAAGAGATATTGTAGTCAGAATGGAAATGCTAAATTGTTTGAGAAAAAAATCGTTTAATTGCTTCATTAAAGCATGTTGTATTACATGTTCTACATTAGGAAACTTTCACTCATTTTAGCCATAGAAAGAAACAAATAAGTAGCATTTGGGGATGATAATCATAGAAAGAAAAATGCGTCCCTGTTATTTAATTAAATTGCAAGCAAAAAGTTCCTATTTTGATAGTGTCATAACAATAACAAAATGAATAAATGATTATATATTCGCTTGAAAAAATTTAATTATTTATTTTTGTTATGAGACTTATAATCTTTACAGTAAGGGTAATTCCTTATTATTAATATAACGATAATTCATAGAGAACCAAATTAAGTAGCATTTAGGGAAGGTAATCATTGGCAGATCGTTTTACTTAATTAACTTTCAATCAAAAAGATAGTGAAAGGACTTCAATAGTGTCTTAACAGTAACAAAACCAACAGATAATTCGTTTGAAAAATGTAATTACTTAAGTATTTTTATTAACTAATAAAATAATTAGAATCCTTACAGTAAAGGATAATTATTAGGAGTAATTCATTATTATTAAAATAACGATAATTCCTCACTCCTGTTTATTGTTAAAGATGCAATTTAATTTACAGTTTTGAAATATTTGCTTCTCAACCGACCAAACTTTGTTTTGCAATGAGCTCATTTCAGACCATAACTCTATAGCAGTGTTGTCATTTTTTTAAATGACGCCCCTTTCCATTGACACTTACTGAGAGAAAACTTTTAGTTCAACATAACTCTGATGATAAAATACTTTATGTTTACTTTTATTGAATTTAATTAATTTTTTGATATTTAAAAGATGCTCTATTTCACCTGAGCGGCAGAAGCTCATTACTGAAAAATCCACTGGACATTTTTATAGAAGAATAAATATAAATAATTCTAAGCATCAAAACCAAAAAAAGTGTCTTCGAAAGAAAAGATAGAAGAAATAAAAAAGCTTTTTAACTTTATTTTTCAATATTTACTTTATCGTGATTCCATGACACTGGATACATTTTCATGACATTTGACAACAATGTTAAACATTCTGGAATGAGGTTACTAAAACCACAAAATTTTGCTTGTAAATATATTCAATAACAAAATGTTAGTTTTTAAAATTTCTTTCAAAGAATGTCCTTAAGTACTTTGCAGCTGCACTGAGTGCAGGAGGGATACAATTCAGAAACAAACAAAGAAGCGTCAGTGAAGACTCTCTTTTAAAAGCGCTCTTTGTACAAGGAAAAGTTAAAGGACAGAAATATGTATAGATAAGGGAGAAAAGAAGAGTATCTTACAGTTTGACGAACTACACTTTCTCGTCCACACACTGTCTCTTTTTGACCACGGCCCTTCAGTTCGTCCAAGATAAATCTTCAGGTTGCAGCTCACGCTCTCCCCTGGGGTGACGATGCTTCTTGCACAGGGATCGTCTGCGAGGAGGATGCGGCACAGAGCGACTTATCGCCGGATGGCACCTTCGGTGGTGAAGGATTCGGTTTTATAATAAGTAGAGCCGTCTGATGTTGGAACTGTTTGAAAAGCTTTTGATAGAAACGAAAATAGACGCCACAATGGTATTTTTTTAAGATGTTTAATTAAATATTTAGCTGTTTATGTACTGAATCGAATTAAGCAAGAACTTCTTGCTAATTCGATAACCGATGTAGTCTTGTTCTTTAGTTTTCTAATTTATTTTTCGTATTAAATTTTTAAAGGATTACGAATGCACACAATTTTCTAGTTCTATCGAAGTACTTTACAGATTTACCCATAGCCTTTTTCTACTCACAATGTTTAACGAACGACACTGGCTTTGCGTTTGTTTGCACATAAATTCGTTTCTACAATGGGAAATAAAAAATTATACATCGGCAAACGGTATTGTTAGTTCTCCTTGTAACTGTCAGCTGATAAAAGGGAGTTTCCTTTACCTCTTCACTTGAACTACTGAAAACTATATTTTTTTCTAATGTTTATATGAATTCTTTTTCTCATATTTAGTTTAAAAATGGAAGAAGATGCTAGCAAAATGTTTTTGATCGGAGGAAAATTTTTTGGTTATATTTCTAAAATAATAATTTTACGCGATCATGTATTTTGATGTTTGCATTTATGAATAACAAAACTACTATTAATGAGAATTCTTGCCCAGATGTGCGGCAAACACATTACGCAAACCAGTTACGGTTCAGAAAGGATGAATAGCGCTTTTAAACGCCGAACACATTCTTCTGTCGTGATTTCGTGGCTACTGTTCAATGTTCCACTAATTTGTTGTCGGCGCCCTCCACCGCTCTGTTGATGGACTCCTGCCACCTATGGACGAGGGGGCTCTGCATCGGGGTAGCTGAAGAGCAGGGGCTCATCTCAGAGGGGTTGGCGCTCCTTCCGGACACGGAGTAGGTGAACAAAGAGGCCGCCTGGGCGGCTGGCGTCCAGCACGGGCCCGTGCCCACAAAAGGCCCGAAGGCGTTAAGTCTCTGGGGCATGTTCTGCAAGGGCAGGGACACCGTCCACTGCATGGCCCGTCGTGCGGCCGCCCCAGGTTGCTGGAAGTAGGACTGAGGGCTATCAGGGCCAGGGGAGTGGGTGAAGGGGGCGATCCTGGGGCTCTCGCACTCCGTCAGGTGGGGAGAGCCGGAGGGGACTGGATCCGGAGCCAGAATGCTCTCCATGTCGAACTGTCTTTTCTGCCTGCCGATGGTCAACTTGACAGGGTGCGGAGGAGTGTGCAGTAGCTTGTGGTGACGCTGGGGATCTACCAAGGTGGTGGTCGTCGTCTCCAACGGGGGCCTAGGGGGTGGCGTTGGTGCTGGACTGTCATCGTCATCCGGCACCGCGAGGCCCATGTGCTTGCGGACTTTCCTCTGTGCTTTCCTGCGCCGGAAATCTCCCTTCTTGAAGTCCTCTATGTTGGCGGGGTGGATGGCCCAGTAATGGCCCTTTCCGTTGGCGCTGCGCCCCGCTTTGATGAAGCAGTCGTTGAGGGAGAGGTTGTGCCGGATGCTGTTTCTCCAGCCCGGACCCCGGTTCCTGAAGTAGGGGTACTGGTCGAGGATGTACTGGTAGATGTCAGACAAAACCATCTTCTTCTCGGGAATGCTGAGGATAGCCATTGCGATCAGACCTATGTAGCTGTGCTGAGGCTTGGGCTCCTCGGTAGCGAAACGTGCCGCCCTGGGATCGAACCTGACGAAAGGAGAGGCGAAACCATACTGACCCGTGTCGGGGAACGCCCCAGTCAGTCCATATGACAGGAAAGGATGGAATCGAAGGCGATTGTAGTCATATATTTGCAGTCGCTGAAACTCCGCCAGGGCGGCCGCCGGATTCACAGAAGGGGGCACAAAAGGCCCCTGATCAGTGGCGGTGAGCACCTTATTGAGAGCTGCAAACGAAGGATCGCTGCGGCACATCATGGGAGAACGAGTTGTGGATGAAACTCTCCACGCTTGAGATGCCGTCGAAACCTCCTCTGCGGCTGGCTCCGCCTCCTTACTAGTCATTGGTTGCCTTGGAGCCATTGTCATTGGGTGAGTCAACAGATTGGCGGCTGTTTACGCCCAATGGAGTTGAAATGCACAGATCGGAGCTCTCTTTCCGAAATTAACGTCTCATTAGACTCCCCGACTAGCGGAAGGGCAATTTTTAGGGCGGTTCTCGATTAGGCAGCCTTTGGGAGATTTCCTTTTTATCCCTCTTTTTTTAATATTTATTTTTGCTACCTTGACGAAAAGATAAACCACAGTCGTTACCTCTAGCTGTTGTTTAGTTGTGCTGAATTTCAGACGATAATTGGAATCGCGTTTAATTACTGGACTCATTAATTCAATTGGCTGAGATTTAAAATTAATACAATTGCAAGAGTGTGAAATTCTCCATTTATTATATTTTTTTAAACTGCTATTTACACAAGTGAAATCGAACGAATCTTTTGTCTTGTAACATATTTCAGGTTGAATCGTTCCCTTCCATTTTTTGAGATCATTTCAAAATGTCGATTAGATCTGACAATCAGTTAATATTAAAACAAAAATTATTTCAAAAAAAGTTTCAGCAAAAAATAAAAATAAAATATTTTTAAATGTGAATTATAAGAAAAATAACATAAACTATTTTTTAAACTAAATTATGAAAAATCTCATTATAAATTATTTTATACAGTTTCAAATTTATTAGCATTTTCAAATAATAAACTTCACTTTCACATAAGCAATAATTACTTTTTCAAGCGAAATTTTGAAAATTTCTGTTGGAAACTTATCAAAATTTCAGTTTTAAAATAATTTATAAGGCAAAAATATAAAATTTAAGATGGTAAGATTATTTGTAAATATCTTGCTGCCTGCCCTTTGTTATGATGCAATCGCTCATGATTTCGAATCAGGAGAAAGTGATGATTGACAGCTGAACTGAACTTTCCTCCTTTAGTGAGCTGTTTTTTTCGCCAAGACTTTTTTTTTATTTTTTATAAGTAGATCAATTTGAGGTTTTCTTAATGTAACTGTCCAATGATCGATTCGAAAAGTGGCTCTGAATAGCTTTCTGGAATCCTGATCGAACAAAGAGAAAACTTCGCTTGATTAGAAGAAAGAATTCTGTTTTGAAATGAGATTAAAATTGTAAAAACAGCGACACCTGCAGGTGACATGTTTATTGCTACTGAATTTTAAGTGAATTCCAAAACTCTAGAATTTAACATTCAACAATGCGAATCAAATGGAAATAATTATTTTCATAATTCGGTAATAGAAAATATGTGCAATAATTTAAAATCTTTAAGAAAACGTTTCAGTGTTTTTATTATAGTTTTATTGCAGGCAAATGCAGCTCAATATTTTTTATTTAAAATATTTGCACTAATCTTTTGTTGACGCATTCAGACACGATGAGGTTAATACAAATCCCAAGTAATTATGCGCATGATTTGGCAGTCATTTCTATCTGCATATGGAGAAAATGTCATTCATCATACTTAAACAGAGTTTAAGATTACATTTTAACGAAAATTAAATATTATGGGTAGAATTTTTTTTTTAAAAATAACTATTGCATTTACTAGTCTTACAAATTTTAATTACGAGTATTAACCCTTCTTTGCATAATGGTGGAAATTTCCATCATAACCTATAATGCCCAAAAATTATATAAAAGTTCACTTTAAGTTGATACCTTTTTAATGTCCATTGCATAAAAAGAAACATAGCTGTCAAAAATAAACAAGTGTCATTATCAGTGCTTAAAGTTGTCTCATTCCGCTGTTTGTTGTAGTTGCAATAAACGTTTATAATTTTGTTTTATTATATTAGAGTTTCTATTGCTAAAAAATTGAAAATGAGTGGAAGAAAGGTTTGTAACACGTGTTTCTGTTATTTTCCTCTTTTATTTCTATTTAGTACTAAGCTAATGATCTAACTTTGAATGATGATGGAAATTTTTAGCATATTGTTTTTTGCTAAATTTATACTATGAATATATACTAAGATTTTTTTAATCATTTTTCCTTTAATTTTGAACATGAATTATATCAACTTGATTTATTTCACCAATAAAGAAAAAATCATGCAAAGAAGGGTTAATAAGAGTAACTGTTGACAGCAGAGAAAATCACAGTGGATTCTTCTTTCTTATTATATTCTTACAGTGTAATTTTTTTTTAAACAAACAATATTTGTTGTTTTTCCTTTTTGTAAAATCATTGTTTCTACTTTCTGCAACAAATGTGTTTTCGCCTTTCCCAATCCTTTGCCATCCGGAAATGCATGTGAAAGAAGCTCCAATTTCAACATTGAATAACTTTGGCTAAAAGGTGTTGTCAACAGCTTTACACCTCACTCCCTTTATTTTTAGAAGATCTATGCGTAGCATTTTATTTTGTTCTGAGGAATAGACTTTTTTACAAAATAAAATACATAAATATCGTGAAAAAATGCCATTGTTTTCCAGATCGCAATCATTCTCCGAATGCTCGGTGCACTGGGAGGGTGGACCAGCAAGTTTGGGAAACTAATCTCTTCTTGAATGAAATTGTTTTTATACTGAAGATTCATTTTACCTATTTCTATTTTCATTACATTTTCACAAATAACACAATAAATTATATTTATTTTAGTATTCCATTTAAAATCTGAAACTTTTCAGCTAAAAAACTTTTCTGTTTTAATTATCACTTTCTTAAAGTGAAGTAAAAGTTAGGACACTACCTGCAAAAGTATGGAATAAAACTTTCTCCATCTGTACCAAAATAAGAAAATTAAAATAATAATAATAAAAATAATAAAACCTCTCCTAGGGAGAAACTGCAAGATATCAAGATTGGAGTAAGCTGATTTACAAGAACTAAACTTCAAAAATAATGCATAAAAGATTTGTGGTAGGTTATCATAATCCATAGATCAGATTATTTATATTATTTATTTTTTTTTCCATTTCTCTACAATTTTTGTTCCATGTTCTTCAATATTCATGACAATTTATTTGTCTCGAAGTGTGCTCTTTAACTCATATATTTTATAACCATGAGGGCACAAAACTCGCCACGCTTAATGGGTTTATGGCCATTCTGTGGTTTATGGGTTCAAATCCTACCTTGAGTTTATGTGTATGTTATACTTCCTAGGATTTGTTTGTCTCTCATACGTCATTCTTCGTAAAAGAGGGTTAATTAGACAAGGATTTGTTTTTTAAAATAGACACTTAACTAAGAAAATTCACATTAATGTGGGAATTGAACCTACGTACTGTTCAATTAAAGACTCAGAGAAAATAGAATAAAAAATAAAGCGCTAACCACTCAGATGCCAACGGAAGTGTAGGGTTTTGGAATCCATTTTAAGGTGAATATCTCTCTCCAATTCATCCTTATATGCAAATTTTGTCCGTTGAGCAAAAAATAATCAAACTTGCTACTATTAATACAAATGCATCATTGTGATTAAATAAAAATAATTAAATTATATAGTTAACATTGTATATTCTTTTAAAAATATTCACGGAATAATTAGAAATAAATAAATGAACTAAAAAACCATAAACAAGAAATTTAAAAAAAAAAAAAAACACAATTACAAAAACTGAATGAACTGACGAATAAAAATAAAATGTGCACCAAAATAAAAGACAGGAAAATTCGACATTTGAAATTCCTCGTTTTCGATACGTAAGGTAACAGGTTCTATATACTTGATCCAACCAAAAGTATGTCATATTATCAAAAACTAGCAAGAATGCGTAAAGTAGATCGTGGTTACATTGTATAACAAGTGAAACAATACCATTCCGAGTGGCAGGCTATGTTTAGTACCTCCTTCTAAATTATGCGCACTTTATTTTGAATAATTTTGTATCTATTTAGTAAAATTACTCTATTTTGTATCATTTTCCAAAAAAAAAAAAAAAAATTGCATTTTCAGTTTGTGATTATTGTAAAAAAATTTTTTTGACATCAAAATACGTGTTGCAGGGGAACTTAACGGTTAGAGTCAGAGCCCTCGGTCTCAGCTTACTGGTGCATTTGTCAGCAGTTAACAAACAAGGGACTCTATTGGCCCAACAAAGAGAGGGGGATTTGCACACATCACTGCCTTTTCTTAGAAATTCTGTCCTTATACTTGGGAGCTGTTTTTTTCTGCCTTCGATATCCGATCTGGCCCATGCGGAATCCTTCTTTTAACTGGATTGCCGTGAGGGAGGGCGAGCAAGAGTCCCCCCCCCCCCCATGTAATCCACTTCAAACTCACTTCACACTTCAACCCACAAAGTAAACCAATCAAGTAGCCTTAAACGGCGTAATGGCGAGAGGCCAAATCGTTATTATTGCGGGCCTTTGTGTCCTCCCCATTTTGAAGCGTAGAGGGGGGGGTGGACCGGAGAGGTGTTTGGGTTTGCAACCCCTGTCTTCAATATTCGCCCCTCGTGGGTTAACCCAGAGAAAACAGATACTCGCCAGCTGAAGGGTCCGGCCACCATGAAAAATGATAAAGGAGGGTGTTTCCCCAGTCCCCTACCATTCAGTGGTAATTACACGCATGCGTATTCAATTTCTGTGCCGACCCCCCCCCCTCCTCGCTAAGTGGAAACGGAAGTATCCAGGATGGTGAGAAATTCAGATTTCTTTACCTGACAAACGGAAAGAAGTTAATTGAAATGACTGATCGTCAATAAAATAGAGCCTCTGTGATCTGGTGTTATATGAGCAACAGTAATAAATTTTCATAGATTTTTTTTCAAATATCGTCTTATTAAAATGATTCTATTTCACAATAAGAATAGTTAATTAAATTCAATTTTATAATGAAATCTTTAACTAATTTGATTGCTTTTTCATTTGTCTGCTTGTTTCTGTGGGCTGAGACGCTACTCAACAGAGTTGATTTGCGAGTGGTCAACATGAGTTGCCCACATCATAGGGAAAGAAATTGAGGAAAAGCTCTCAATAATACGTGTTCTATAAAATGAATACAAGGAAACTTAGGTAAAAATAAATAGAATTCAAAAAATTCTAGGTGTGTTGGCAAATTTTGAATCCTTATATTCCCTCTTCTTGTTTTAATAGTGCACAAGGTGTTGAACCATTCTCCTGTCATTGCTAACAATGGTTCAGTGCTAAGGACAAATTATTAATTGACCGCTGGAAGTCTGCAATAGAGTTTAGAAACAAGCAATATATTGATAAAGCTCTCACTTGATAGTTTTCAAAACACTTTAAAGTTCATTAAAAAAAAGTTGTTCGAAAAGTATTTATTAAAGAACAAAATTTAATAAAATTTTTTAGGGAAGTGACACATGAGGTAAAAATTGAACTAAAAATATATTCCTCCCCCCTTTTTTTAAAAAAAAGTTATATCAAAAAACTTCATTAATCTTGATTATAGAAAAAACACAGTTAAATAAAGGTGAAACAACAAATAATATAAGCAAACTATATATATATATATATATATATATATATATATATATATATATATATGCCAAATAGAGCATTTCTGAAGACTAAAAGCTGTCTCAACTTGTTGTAAAACTGTGTACAGAGAGTGCACATGTTTGGTATGATGAAGGAATGCATAGTTATGTAGCGCAATTAGCATGTGCTTTATATATATATGTGTGTGCGCGCGTGCGCACTTATATCATAAATTTATTGTACATATGTTTGCTCTTTTTTCACATTCTTCAATATAATACATCATTTAATAACATTGTGTAAGCTGCTGAAAAATATTAACCGACAGCCCAATGCAATCTGCAATATTTTAAATAATCAAGTACTGTTTATCATCCACAGCAAATGTTAAATGTTCAATTTTTTACCATTCATGAATATTGTAAATTTAACAGTATATGTATTAATAATGCAAACTTTTGGTATATTGGAGATTTTAGTAATAATCCTATTTTTACAGCTTTTAGTTCAATATTTATCTTTTGTCATTTTCCATGCAGAAAATTCTGTAAATGTTTTGTTGATGTTAATTTTATAACTTCAGACTTTTTAAAGCTCTACTGAAATGAAATGCTCATAGTTCTGTTTTCTAAATTCGTGGCAATTTTGTCTTATCTAGATGTTTTCCGTGGTGGAGCTATACCTGATAATCTAAGATATAGACCAGAGACTATTGGTTTATGTCTGATCGTATGCCTGTCTCTGAAAAATAATTTCCAACATAGTGAGGTAATTTTTTCAATCAAAACCTGAACTTTACACATACAAAAATGCCTTGCTGTGTTTTTGACTTCTTACTTTTGAATTTAGAATTATAATTTTAAATACAGTATTTAAGTTTTAATTCGTGCTCAGAGTTGATTCAAAAATTTCACACCAAATCTGGCATCTAACATCAGTTTTTAATATGTGAAAATGCTTCGATAGTCTATGCATTATTTTGAGATATCGCGACAAAAAAGCAATAATATTTCTTTTAAAATAAAAATCTTTTAATTAATTACTTCATCATGAATTAAATTACTTTATACAAATGTTATCATAGTTCAAGAATTTAACATAAAATATTTTTTGACCGAAACTTTTCTATAAATTTCACTGTTTTTGATATTAAAAACAATTTAGAAAATAATATGCTTAATTTTCGATATCTCAACCAAAATTTTGTCGACATTAAGTTATAGTTTTGTTTACATCTAATGAAAACAACAAAAACTAGTTGTTGTGTGCCAGCCAGGCCGGCAATATGGGGTGCGCTGCTCCACTTTTCCAACTGAACCATATTTAGTGTAGAGTACGACTTCCTCAGTACACACAAGCCATATGTACTCGTTTATAAGGTAGGCAACCATTCACACACATGGAAAGGACAAAGACAAGAAAGCGAGAGAGAAAGTACATCCATGCCCGTGCCAGGATTCGAACCCAGGTCCCTCCCATATGTAGTCAGGTACGCTAACCACTAGACAGGTTGGGCGGTACGAAAACCTAGTATTTTAAACTTTTCATTTAATTATATTGAAAAATTATTACGTGAAAAAATATACATTTAACCCTTCTTTGCATGATTTTTTCTTTATTGGTGAAATAAATCAAGTTGATATAATTCATGTTCAAAATTAAAGGAAAAATGGTTAAAAAAATCTTTGTATATATTTATAGTATAAATTTAGCAAAAAACAATATGCTTAGAATTTCCATCATCATCCAAAGTTAGATCATTCGCTTAGTACTAAATAGAAATAAAAGAGGAAAATAACAGAAACACGTGTTACAAACCTTTCTTCCACTCATTTTCAATTTTTTAGCAATAGAAACTCTAATACAATAAAAGAAAATTATAAAAGAAGTCATACATTTATTGCAACTCCAACAAACAGCGGAATGAGGCAACTTTAAGCACTGATAATGACACTTGTTTATTTTTGACAGCTCTGTTTCTTTTGATGCAATGGACATTAAAAAGGTATTCAAAGACGATCCACTTAAAGTGAACTTGTTCTTTTATATAATTTTTGGGCATTATAGGTTATGATGGAAATTTCCACCATTGTGCAAAGAAGGGTTAAAGGAACTACAATAGCTTGATTGGGAAAGGCATCATGCTTATCACCTTCTGGTGATGAGTTCTATACCTGACCCAATCGATGAACCGGTGAGGAGAGTGTCAGCTCAGGTCACTTGTGAAATGACAAATCGATTAACGGCTTTTCAGTATGCAAAAATAGGCAACCGTATACGCAATGCAAACAAACAAATAAGACAATCCAATTAAAAACAATGAATGTTTTCCCGTAACCCCCATCCAATAGAAATATCCCAATCTTTGGGAATATTATCCCTATCCAATTTAAGCAATGAAAGCTAAGCTAATGTAGCGTTGCAAGATTGTTTTGTATCAACGCCTTTGAAAGCTAAAGCTTGGCACTTGTGTAAGAAACTAGACAAGCTGTCCCTCAACAATTCCCTGTTTCCCAGAGGTTTTCCCAACTCAGAGGGGGTGCTGACTGTCATTGTTTGTGATAAAACTTGCGACCGGAGCGCTTATTGATGGAAGGGAGCGACCTTTGTGTCTTCATCAGTCGCCTGTTTACATGCACAAAGGAAAGGGTTGGCAGCGCTGTTAATGGACGTCCTTTGTCCGACCTGATCACAGGAATGTAGAAAGGGAAAGTTGGCGACCACTGTTGACAGAAAACACCACAAGGAGGGGGGGGGGTAGATATCTAAGCAGAACATTGAAATAGAGAGAGACTCTTTGATGTCGAACATGTTAAACTTTCATTATTTGCATTTATCTCATTAACGTTTGCATTATACAATAGAAGCTATATATATATATATATATATATATATATATATATATATATATATATAGCATCCAGGAGTCTCTTTTCCTCTAGATACTGGAGAATATTAGCTTTATCTACTTCTACTTGAACCATTAAATGTAATGAAAAGAATGCTGCCGTAGAGGTGGAAGGTATACTACAAAGTTTTGGGTCACCCCACTGTAGTTCATAACTACGCCTACAAGCTACTCTTTCAAGCAATGCATTACTTGCCAGGTAGTGTTTAATTAAATAAGCTTTATTTATTTTCTTGCAATTTGGTATTTATGGAAACTTAAATTCAATTTTTAATATTGTTTAGATTTAAAACTTTTCGGTATGGTTTTAGGATATAATGGCTAAATTTAGGCATTAGTCTTCAGCCTTTGCAGAAAAGCCATACTTGGTGCCAATGTGGTCAACACCCCCTGATGAAGCTGGCCACATTGATACTTCACTTGAATTCCTTTTATCGATTCATCTATGTCAGGGATGGCCAAAATTTTAAGGTATAAATGTACAATGTCACTAATATCTGTGGATTCATCAAATTGAAGTGATAGGAACTCACAAGCTTTTAAATCGTCATTTAATAAATTTTCCAAATTATTATTCATAGCTTCAGTACGTCGCATCACAGTGTTACGCGACATATTATTTATTGACGATATTATTTCAGATTTGTTTTTAAAATCGTGGAAAAGCATTTCTCCCGCTTCAATGAAAGCTTCTTTTATCAATTCTCCATCTTCGAATGGTTTTTTTCGCTTTATCAAAACTTCTGTAATTTTGAACGACGCCAATGTTATTGCTTTAGCTTTGGTGCCTGGTTTCGTAAATACCGACTGCTCTGTAAATGTAAATTCGATTTTAATTCATGCAGTTTAACTTTTCGAAGTTCACTGCTGATTGGAAAGTCTGTAATATATTTTTAATGCATGGTTTTAAAATGTCTTTCGACGTTTGCTTTTTTTGGTAATGCCACACTTGAGTTACATATGAGACAAACACATTCACCATAACAAAAGTCATTTAGGACGGATTGTTGAAAAACAAATTCAACAGTTTTGAAACAAATTCGTATCGGTGCGGTAGGAAGCAAGCGACCTGCCACGTAAGACGATTAACTTCGAAGTGAAATTAAACGGTTAGAAGTGACGAGTAGACTAGACGACACGGCGCGTCGTTATCATGCGCCGTCTACTAGATATAATCTAAGCATCCCACTTTGTCAAATTGTTTGGATTCAATTCCACTGTAAAACGAAAAATTCAGTGCCTTACTTTGCACAGTTTGTTTTAGGTTTTAAAGCAAAAACTGTAGTAAAGTTTTATTTTAAATAATTCGTTAATTCTATGATAAAAGTCATAAATTAAATTAATATCCCAGATCACTATCGGGATGGTCGCGCGGTCTACCTAAAATGTCTTCGTGGTCGACGTCTTGGCCATCCCAGATCTATGTACATCTAAACTTATTCATTTTGTAAATTTGATTTCGTGTGCACTGGTTTTATCTTTTGATATCGTATTTGTTCCTAATATTAAACAATTTTCGAATATCTATCTATTATATATATATATTATATAATTACTTAAGGTTATTCCTGTCGCTTTGTTGCGACTAAGACTTAACCCATGGAGAATTTAGCGGCTTTTAACTCAGTTGACGTGTTTTCTTCTTCGTAATCGAACAAAGACAAAACGAAGAAGGAGAAATGCAGCCGCGCCTCTCGCGCTCTGACGGCTTATTTTGTCTTCATCTCGCTTCTCTTCATTCTTTTTAAATGTTATTATTTCTGTCAGTCTATTATTCGGGTAGTGTTTGTAATCCAGCTGTCACGATACGTCACACAGCGCCCCCCCGTGGTCTCCGGAGGCGTGAAACAACCTTTGACTCGTTCTTTATTGTACCGACAAAAGAGGTCTCTATTTGCGTCCCGAAAAGCATATTTAAATATCGCGCTCTCTGTCCTTCTTATATTATTTATTTTTCCGAAGCGGAATCGTTAAGCCTTGTGAAATGGGCTTCAACATCAGCAACCACACATTTTGGGAAGAAATGGGAAATTTAATTTTAAAAAAAAATGTATGAAATAATTTGTTAGAAATTTCTAGACTAGAGTAGTATTAAATATGAGTTAGTGTTAACTCATATTTAATCATTTATAATCATTTAATATCAAATTATTTTATTTATTTATTTTTTTTTTATCTTACCATAGATATACTTCTACCTTCGTAAGAGGGTTCTTTATTCAAAAACGGAAGGCGCTCTTTCTGTCTTCAGAACAGGCTTGGAACAGTCATAAATAACAACAACAATAATGATTTAGATAGATTGCTTGTTTCAATAGCAATCATCTCAATAAGTGGCACTGTACAATATTCACGACAGGATAACGTCGGACTCCAATAAATAATTGACAATGTGATTTAAAATTTCGAATTC
Organism: Latrodectus geometricus; assembly: GCA_026290005.1. Lineage (NCBI taxonomy): Eukaryota > Metazoa > Arthropoda > Arachnida > Araneae > Theridiidae > Latrodectus > Latrodectus geometricus. The sequence goes on along the minus strand of JAPDSC010131936.1, from coordinate 1,210,684 downwards.
AAATAAAGATAACAAGAAAATTAAAATTTTATTTTGAAAAAATTAGGTCCTTTGTAAAGAAAGCTTCTTCTTTGCTAATAAAACATCTTCTTTGATTGGTGGATCGCTGCCATGGGTGTAATAAAGTTTATAAGAACTTTCATAGCAAAATAAACCAAACATTGAAAAGGCGATGTAGAAAATCAAAATACTTAATATTGTAATAATTGATTAAAAAATTATTTATCTAACGGTGAGAAACATATACAAATCGTAAGTTTAGGCTAAGTTTTCAATTGGTCACTATCGACGATATATATGCAAAAATAAATGATAAGTAAATGTTATTTCAGTTTTCTATTCTTTATAATTTAATTCGTGATAGATTTTTCATGCAATTTAAAGAAACTGATTATCAAACAAAAATAATTCCCTGTAGAATTAATATTTAGTGATTCAATATTGTAAAATAATCAGAACGGCTCAAAGTCAAGTTATCACTATTGATTATCTCCAAATATAAGTATTGCCACACCCTAGTCATATATATAACTGTAAATTTGTTTTAAATTATTTTATTTGTGGCATTTCGTAGAAATTGCTGATATCTCCACCAATGTAATATCATAGTGAGTCCACTCCAAATAGGAAGTGTTTTCGATTAGTGGGATTTCTTGTGTTTCAGGTAAATACATCGCTCTTCTCATGTATAAAATAGATGACGATCAAGTGCTATTTGACGTCTCATGATAACTAACCACCCCCCCCCCCTAAAAAAATTGAAAATGGGGCTATTTTTCGTTTTTGGAGTCTGTAAAAACAGAGCAAGAAAAACCGCTCGGACATTAAAAAAACTTAACGCTTGGAATGCTTCTACATATAACGTTATTGCGTTTTATTACGAATTCCA
>JAPDSC010131936.1:1199340-1209785 GCA_026290005.1 Latrodectus geometricus | reverse complement strand
ATTCCATTTATATTACACTGAACGAAATTACTTTTTTGTTTGAGACCAAAAGAGTGTTTAAAATTTCGTTGTTTTTTGGATTGTTAGCGTTGAATTTTGTCGCTTCCACTTATTTGTTCTTGCAGTTTTCTTTTTATTTTATTTATTTATTTTTTTTTATCTTACCATAGATTTTCATATTTAGAAATTGTAGAAGCCTGCAGTGAATCTATTGTGAATCAGATGATTTAAATTTAATATTTTGGCCCACGGTGGCCTAGTCGGATGGCGTCGTTCTTATTATCAAAAGGTTGTGAATTCGAATCCCGGCTCAGCCGAAGATCCGTCGTGTTCACTAATGGCGACTGGGGCACGTAAAATATGTCGCGTAGCAAAGTCCTCCATGTTCCCATTCCAAATTAATACCTCTGAGGGTGGTTGGAGCCAGGCTATGGGTCTTCTCTGGTTTCAATCTCTAAATTGGAAGACCTAGATGGTGCTGTCATCTATGACTAAGTCGTACTTCTACCTTCGTAAGAGGGTTCTTTATTCAAAAACGGAAGGCGCTCTTTCTGTCTTCAGAACAGGCTTGGAACAGTCATAAATGACAACAACAATAATGATTTAGATAGATTGCTTGTTTCAATAGCAATCATCTCAATAAGTGGCACTGTACAATATTCACGACAGAATAACGTCGGACTCCAATAAATAATTGACAATGTGATTTAAAATTTCGAATTCAAATAAAGATAACAAGAAAATTAAAATTTTATTTTGAAAAAATTAGGTCCTTTGTAAAGAAAGAGATTCCGTTGTAAAAAAGGTAATCTTTTTTTAATTATATTTTAGAGGCTAAAAAATATCACAGTTTTATATCATGTTCCATAAATTTATTTGTATAATTGCATCAAATTTAGTTAAATATGATACTGCAGTGTTAAATCTGAAAACTGTGATCGAGGATATTTATTAAATCTGCCATGTTTTGAATTTTTTACAATATGTATCACAAGCTCATACGCTTCCTTTCTTGGAGACAGCCAATTGGTTTCAAATGGTTGTCACCATCCAGCAAAGGGGGATATTTAAAGTAGAAAAGTCAATGGCTTCATGACGCTGTAAATGGTTGTTGTAGTTGCCTTGTCCCAGCTAGGCTGGCAGTATAGGGTGCGCTACTCCACTTTTCCAACTGAACCGTAATTTGGTGTGGATTCCGACTTCCTCTTTACACTCATGCCATGGGAACCCGTTTAACCCTTCTTTGCATAATGGTGGAAATTTCCATCATAACCTATAATGCCCAAAAATTATATAAAAGAACAAGTTCACTTTAAGTGGATCGTGTTTGGATACCTTTTTAATGTCCATTGCATAAAAAGAAACATAGCTGTCAAAAATAAACAAGTGTCATTATCAGTGCTTAAAGTTGTCTCATTCCGCTGTTTGTTGCAGTTGCAATAAACGTATGATTTCGTTTATAATTTTGTTTTATTATATTAGAGTTTCTATTGCTAAAAAATTGAAAATGAGTGGAAGAAAGATTTGTAACACGTGTTTCTGTTATTTTCCTCTTTTATTTCTATTTAGTACTAAGCTAATGATCTAACTTTGGATGATGATGGAAATTTTTAGCATATTGTTTTCTGCTAAATTTATACTATAAATATATACTAAGATTTTTTTTAACCATTTTTCCTTTAATTTTGAACATGAATTATATCAACTTGATTTATTTCACCAATAAAGAAAAAAATCACGCAAAGAAGGGTTAAAGGGTAGGCAACCATACATACAAGAAAAGGACACAGACGGGAGAGAGAGAAAGTACATCCATGCCCGAACCGGGATTCAAACCCATGACCTCCCCATCCGCAGTCAGGCACGCTGACCACTCGGCAAGATGAGCGGTGATGCAAATGGTAACTCAATACTTTGAAATCTCGCTGGGAAAAGGAAAGCATTCTTAATGATTGTGAATGTAAAATAAAAATTGAGTGAGTCAACTACATAACCCTTTGAGCAATTCAGCGAAGAAAAATATATATTTATAGCGAAATGATTTTGAGACAAATGGTGCAGTTTAATCACCGTACACATGTTTCACATTTTTTAAAAATATTTAATGTTTCTTTTATTTTTAGCTCATGCAATTTTTAAAAGTATGGCTGAAAAATTAAAATATGAATTAAAAATAAAAAGTCCTTACCCGTTTGTTTCAATAAAAATCTACGTTAAGCGCAACGTTTTAACCCCACATTTTTGAAAAAATAAAATAAAACATCAGCGACATGTTTTTTTGGCAAAAATGGTTGAGGAGATAACATATAAATAAAAAATTTATTTGATGATTGCTTAATCTCTAATAATATTCCTGAAATTTCATGTGAATTTCATATTTTTTTAATATAAAAATAATGTATATTTTGTACAAATAATATAATAAAGCTACTTTATTTTCTGCTCTTTTGTATTTAAAATAAATTATTGAATATCTGAGATTATTCATTCTTATTATCTTGAAAATGAAAAGTACATAAAAATCTAAAAATCGCCTCTTCATTTAATTCCTTGTTGTCTAGAAACCAGCGCCCTGTGGAATCGCTATGAATTTTTAGATTTTATTGCATAGGCTAAGGAAATGTTAAACTTTCTTATGTTTTCCATTAAATGGATTTCACATCCATTTAATGGAATTAGATCATTTGAACATTAGTTCATTTGAAATGTATTCCTTGTGATTCATAGTTTGCATTGGCCGTTACCGCATGATATTTATTGGGTTGTCCGGAAAATTCTTATCGATTTTCAGGAGGTAGCGCGAGAGACCTCACTGAATATATCACAATGATTGAAAACAAATGACATGTGTGCATATTCTAAAGGAGATAGCTTCAGCCATATTTGGAAAAAGGTTTGGTTACGATTCGTTCATTTTTATCAGTTTTGTACTCCTTAGAATAGGGTGGCAAATAAAATGCATTGAATGCTTTTCTTTTTCCGGATCAAGGATTTCGACTCTTTGGAGGAGATCAAAACCCATTTGGACAAACTTTTTGCTGAGAAATCTTAAATGAGCTGCGTTTTAATTGTCCTAAAACATCGGCACAAACTCTCCGGACAACCCAATGTTTATGGGATTCTTCTAATAAGGAAAATTCATTTTCTGCATATTCATCGCGTACAAAATAAGAGCCAAATAAAAAAAAAAAAAATTATACAATGTTTTAAAAGTATTCAAGCAAATGTCACTTGGAAGATAGTGGCTGAAAAACTTTAAAAAAAAAAAAAAAAAAAAGCAACAGTTATTGAACGTGTTTCCAAGTTAGTTTGTGCCTTGCAAGTCGTTCGACCTCAAACTGTGTGACGGCGGAAAAAAGTAGAAACCCGTTTCTTGATGTCTCTTTTATTCCTTGAGACCCGTGACAAGGGTGGGGAAACACTTTTACAAAACGAACACAAATCGAAAAGGAGGCACTTAATAGGTTTTAGCTCACCGCAGGGGGTCCTCCGAACGCGTGACGTCCCGATTACCACGGCCAGAAAGGAAATCAATTTGACGCCATAATCTGTGTTATAAGCTCGACTATTTCCTTTTCAATCAACATTGGCGCGATGAGCAAAAAAACTTATTTGACGTATTTATGTAATTACTTCACTTTTTCTTTCTTTCGCGATAAAGATGATGGATTTGTGCGCGATGGATGGGCGATGGTGGATTACTTCTTTCGTAAACTTTCGGCTTTCCCCTCAAGCAATAGCCCAACAAACCATTCAATGTATATATATATATATTGTTTTTTATTTTTCTTTCACTGTAAATTGTTTTCCTTGCTAAAAAATTTCAATAAAAACAATTAATCACTAAATAGAACTTGATGTTGATAGTGAAACTATACAATATTTGTAACTTTTAGTTACTAATATTTATACATTGTTGTACCATTTTCATTTTCTATTTTTCATTATTATCTACCTTTTTAACCATAAAGTGATTGTTTCTTTCGTAACAGTTGAGATCTTGTATACGTCACTTATTTTACTTATAATGGGTCTGTGAGTTAAACAAATAATCGTTTTCACCAATCATGTTGAATATACAATTTTGTCCACCCATCAAGAACAAGTCAATGTGTCAGTGGCATTAACTCTTCAGTGAGCAGTTGGAAATGAAATTTTAACCAATATCTTAGTGGGATGGGTTGTATATTATACCATATGTATTAAAGATTTGTCTATCTAATACCGCGATTAAAAAATAAATACTTATTAAGTAAAGATAAATATATTTCATGTGGCATATGAAGCACAATAAATATTAATATTTGATTGTTTATGCAAGCAATAAATAAATCATAACACCCACTTTATGGTTATTTTAAATAAGCAAGGACGATTTAATTTTTTTTTCCCCACAGCAAATTTCTTCGTTGCTAAAAAATTTCAAGAAAAGCAATAAATTGCCAAATAGAAGTTGATAGTTAAACTCTACAATATTTATAACTTTTAGCTACTAATATTTATTTGTGCTATTTTCAATTTTTATTTTTCAGTATTTTCTCCCTTTCTTTTCTTGGTTGTTTGTTGCATATTTTAAACGAGGTGCTGTCGAAATATTAAAAATAAATGTAATTTTTTAATTTTCGATAAGTTTCAATCGTATTTTATAAATATATTAACTTTACACTCTCTTAGAAACCATCGAATTCTATTTCATTGAAAGGATAATGATCAATTGTGTAATGTTTTCTCTGAATTCGATTACTAAACGTATTAAATAGTATTTGTTTTTATTTTAATTTTTAAGTTGTATTCTAGAAATCTTATTTATTGCATTTTTTCATCAGGTAAAATGACGTGTTTTATTGGATAATCATTCAATAGACTCATTTTTGAATTTTATTTTGATTTAAAAAATATTCAAATCTTAAATGAATGTCTTTAAAAAGAATCCTAATGAATATTTATTTTTGAAAATTTAAAATTTTCTTATATGATTTATTTTTTTAAAATGATATAAATGAAATTTCTTATTAAAAAGATTGTTTTGAAAATATTGTTCATTGTTTCATATCAATTTTACAAAATTTCAAATAATTTTAATTTTTTATAGGTTTTTTGTTAAAAATTTCTAATCATTTATGATACTGCTAAGAAAGTTTAATCAATCTAATATGTTTATTTTGTTCTCTTATACATCATTAAGGTTAGTGATTTAAAAATACCCCCAATTTGTTTCATTATTTAGTACATGTTTGCTTATAAGAAATAGCCAATATTACACCTATTAGATTTGTTGACTTTATTCCTTTCGCTATTTCATCATTGCTTGATGAAGAAAAAATCGCCAAATGTCTCTCACTTGACATTAAAGTTCACTTTTACCATATACAATACAAAGATAATTTTTTTTTTTTTTTTGCCAATAACGTGAATGTTTAAAGTTATAAGTTCATATTCTACAAATGGTTGAATAGCAGCGACAAATATGCAAATGAAACCCTAACTGTCTGTCAAATCATTTTGAAGTGGATATGCATCACGGATTCCGGAAAGAAAAAGATCCTACCTATAGATGCCTCCCTCATAGATGTCAACATTAGCATTTCAAAAATCTATTGCAAATCCTACCACGCTGAGAAACCTTTCCAAATATAACCATATCTTGCCAAGTCGCCGAGAATCTCACCAATGGTCGCCAAATGACCAAGAACCTTGCTGTTTCAGTAGCCGAGGAATGTATTTCACCTTGTAATGCTGAGGTTACTGAAAAGTTATTTCCCACTTTTTAGTGATTGCGAGGCTGATTCTAAATCTTTCCTCTCTCTCTATTGATATTAAAATTTCTCAGTTTTTATCTAGTCACACGCGAAATTTGCAAGTTACCCGTTTCGTTTCAAAGATCAAATAACTTATGCCAATGTTCCAAAAAAAATAGCTCAAGTTGGGGAACATTTGATTTTCTTTTTGGCGGCCTCATAGTATGCTTACAGAACCAGTGGAAAATATTTGGCATGATTTAACTTTTTCTGTTTTTGGGAAGTCCAGACTATTGTTCTCTGGTTTCGTTCTTTATGCAAACAACATTTAATGCCTAACTTTCCCGTGTTGCACAGTTGTGGTGATTGCATAGGTTAAACCAACAGGAAAGAATAAAAACAAATTCAAGTCCATTAGCTTCACCAGGAGCTGTAGACCATGGTGCTACAAATTAACGGTTTCTTTTGCTTATTTCAAATAAAAGTGCCTAAAAGTGATCACATAACATCCCAAAAATAGGATACTGGAAATAAATAAGAGGCTTAGTAAACATAGGAAAAACAAGCGAATAAACAATTAAAATAGAAAAAGTAAGCGAATTAAATCGTGCTCACACAAAAACGTGACAGCCAAAGATGAATTATAGACTAGTATTATACAAATAAAAGAAAATTCCAAATTGAATATTTAGCATTTGAATGAAATTTTAATTAGTTAATTTTAAATAACTTTATCTTATTAATAAGTGTATTAGGAAGAAGTTGATAATGAGGGAGTGAAAATAACAGAGAAAATGATGGCATAGTATAAATGAAAGAATTTGTGCTTTCAAAATTTGGATCCGTGTTTTTCTTCAGGTACTTGTTTTATATATATATATATATATATATATATATATATATATATATATATAATATAAATTTGTTTTTAATTAAAAGAGTTGGTTTCAATTAGGGAAAGCTCTTTAGGACGATTTTATTATTTTCAATAATTTAGATTTTAGTGATATTTCTCGGTCAATTTATCCTAAAGAGCTTTCGTAATTAAAACCAATACTTCTTACAATAATTGTGAATTGTTAGATTTATTTATGAACATTCAAAATTCAACTCCCTTTATCGTCGCCTTTATAGATATTTTTGATAAAACCAATCAATTTAATTTTAGAGTTAATAAACTAAATTTTTGGAAATCCAACATCTCTTTAATTAATGTAGTACTTCATGAATTAAAAAGCATATATTATATTTGCAATAATCTAAATTTTATCAAAAAACAAGTTAATCGCTTAATGAATCAACTTAAAAATAATGATTTTCCAATGGATTTTATTTTAAAATAGCTTGGAAGTAGGGAATCGCTTGTAAGATTGAAAAGTAGTTTTTATGACTCCAAGCATTGAAATTCTTATAAGAATCCCGAAAACACCTACTTTCACTTTGATTATAATTTGATTTATAATCTACATTAAAATTTTAAACTACTTTAACTTTTTGATTTAAGTTGTAAAATTAAAAAAAATTTCTTATTACTTTTGGCAACCATATTATTACGTATTTAATATATATTCTTCTGCATTTGGTATATTTTTCTCATTGTATTGCTTTGCAACGATTCTACGATGTATTGTTTTGCTTATTTTTCACACACACAATATATTACTTTGATTCCATTTATTTCAGTTTTGATATAGTTATCTTTTCTTCTTATAGAGACACTCTTCGTGGGAATAACACGAATATTCATCCGTGTTATTCCCCCCGAAGAGCTAGACCATTGTCTTTCGTGTTAGTCAGAAAAGGATAGCTGACCATCTCCCTCCTGATGAAGACGTGGTCCCTATGCTCTTTCCTTAATTGTATTATATTGTTTTTCTTGATTTTGTCTTACTGATATTAAATTGTATAGTTTTTCTTCTTTGTCTTTATCTATTAAATATATCTTACTTTATATATATATATATATATATATTAGAACAGAGAGTTAAGAATTGGAATAATCTTTATGAATAGCAGAATAACTTTTACAAAGTTCTGTGGAAATCGTATCAATTGTATACTTTTTTGAAAAAAAGGATTTCACGGTGATGCTGAACTCCTTTTTAATCTTCAGATTTAATTGACAATTGAGCTTGTGAGTAAAATCCCATGAATGCTTTCATAGCTTTTGCGCAACATCGTGCAGAAGATATTTTGTCACATATTAAGAAGAAGTTTCAAGATTTCTTGATCCTGACATCATGAAGTTTTGTCTTCCTCATCAAGATAAACTTCATTAAAAATTTCCCGTTTTCGGGATATTTTGAATAAGTATTTATTTCTTACATGCTCAATGCCTCTTATATATGTATATTTTTTTTTCCTTAAATCAATTTTTTTAAAACTATTTGCGCAATTAGCCAAAATGTGAAAAGACATGCCGCAGATAAGACTATGTCCTTTTTGTAAGGATATAGTTGCTTTATTCTGAAATATCTCTTTATTCCAAGTTTCAACTGTCAATTATTAAAAGCATTTCTCGAGAGCCATCTCCTGCGGTTTTACATCTCACCTCGAGCTATAGCAAATAGAGCTTTTTATTAAATGGCTCTTACTGCACCTAGCAATACCTCTAATTTTTTACTCTAAAATGTTTATGATTTGCTATATTACTTGCATAAATGCCGAAATAATATACAAGTGCTCTCCAATAAATTGAAAAATGCGCTTTTATTGCAAATATGTTTTTCTACTATCGGATTTAACGAATGTGAAGCGCACGCATACGCAGGGTTATGGTTTTGAATGTGATTTGGAAACCAGTCGCATTTTCAGACATATCTGTTTCATCACTGTAGATTTGTCTTCTTTAACTGCAAACATTAAAATCTAAAATTTTGTTTTTTTAATGAATCTCGTGTTAGCGAATAAATTTGTCTTTCTATTGGTATTTCTCATCTTCTAATAGTCGTTATGTCACGGAAGGAGTCAATTATAATCGAAAAATATCTGAAATGGATGTGGCTGACAATTTTCGTTCAATAAATTTATCTATTCATGTCGTAAGAAAACTTTCCAAATAAAATGATAACATTGAAAGAGACACTAAGCTACTGGTTTATAGAAGCCGTATCAGATCAGTCCTCACCTACGCTTCTGAGACCCAAGCTGATGAGAGGAAGGTTCTACGCTCCATTTTTGGTGGTGTTTGTGACAATGGACTTTGGAGAACTAATTCTGAACTTTACAAACTATTCAAAGAGTCAGACATTATGAAGTACCATAGGACACAACTTATGAAAGGGGCTGGACAAATAATACGAATGAAAGATGGCAGAACAGCTAAAAGAGTCCTGTTGACTAGACCAACTGGAATTAGAAAAAGACGTAGAGCCCGACTGAGATGGACTGACTGCCTCCAAAAAGATAAGATTTTGACACATTTAGGGTCGGAATTTCTTCTTGAGAAAGCCAGGGTCCTCCCAAGACTGTCGAGGTACTGATGATCATAAAATTTATCTCTTCAAATAAACACGAACTTATATATATATATACTACTGGCCATTAAAATTGCTACACCAAGAAGGCGACCTGCTACAGACGTGAAATTTATACGAAAGGAAGAACATCTGTGATATGCAAATGATTAGCTTTTCAGCGGATTCAGACAAAGCAGGCGCCAGTAGCGAAACCTACATTGTGTTTAAATGAGGAAATTGTTAAGCCGGTTCCTCATACATAAATTGCATTTGAACGTTGTTGCTTGGTGAAAAGTTGTTGTGATGCGTCGAGTAAGAAGGAGAAATGCGTACCAGCACGTTTCTGACTTTGATAAAGGTCGACTTGTAGCGTACAGGGATTGCGGTTTAAATTATCGCAGTATTGCTGCCCGCGTTGGTCGAGATCCAATGACTGTTAGCAGAATATGGAATCGATGGGTTCAGGATGGTAATACGGAACGCCATGCGGGATCTCAACGGCCACCTATCACTAGCAGCCGAGAAGACAGCCATATTATCCGCATGGCCTTAATGGATCGTGCAACCACGCCACGAGCCGTGTGTCAAGAAACGGGGTCGTTTGGAAGACAACAAGTATCTGCACGAACAGTTCGACGACGTTTGCAGCAGCATGGACTCTCAGCTCGGAGACCATGGCTGCGGCTTTTCTTGACGCTGCGTCATAGACAAGAGCGCATTCAATGGTGTGATCAACGACGAACCTGGGCGCACGAATGGCGAGACGTCATCTTTTCAGATGAATCCAGGTTCTGTTTACAGCATCATGATGGTCACATCCGTGTTTGGCAGCATCGTGGTGAACGCACACTGGCAGCGTGCATTCGTCATCGTCATACTGGCCCAACCTGGCGTGATGGTATGGGGTGCCTTTGGATACATGTCTCGGTCACCTCTTGTTCGCATTGACGGTGCTTTGAACAGCGCACGTTACATTTCTGGTGTGTTACGACCCGTGGCTCTACCCTTTGTTCAATCCCTGCGAAACCCTACGTTTCAGCAGGATAATGCCCGACCGAATGTTGCCGGTATTGTACGGACTTTCCTTGATACGGAACATGTTCGGCTGTTGCCCTGGCCAGCACGTTCTCCAGATCTTTCACCAATAGAAAACGTCAGGTCAATGGTTGCCGAGCGACTGGCTCATCATCAAACGCTAGTCGCTACGGTTGATGAACTGTCGTGTTGAAGCTGCATGGTCATCTGTACC
>JAPDSC010131936.1:1176496-1199330 GCA_026290005.1 Latrodectus geometricus | reverse complement strand
CCAATCTCTGTTTGACTCAATGCCCAGGCGTATAACTGCTGTTATTACTGCCAGAGGTGGTTGTTCTGGGTACTGATTTCTTAGGATCTATCCAGCCAAATTTTTTGAAAATTTAATCATTTGTTATTTCTAGTATAATATATTTGTCCAATCCATATCATTTTGTTATCTGCATTTCTTCCTGGTGTAGCAATTTTAATGACCAGTAGTATATATATATATATATATATATATATATATATATATATATATATATATGCGAGACGAGAAGCTCAAGAAATTTTACCGAATGTAAAGTTTCCTATACGATAAGAAAACATTGAGGACTGCCATGAAATGCTAGTGAATTTTAATCCAAAATCTCTTCCATGTTACTCTTCTCTTTTTATGATGTCATTTTTCAAACCCCAGTGTCTATAGGAGGCCGTCACTTAAATTTCTTACTATTAAAATTTTAATCGAATATCTGTGATCAGTAGGATTTTCGAGTCTCTCACATTTGCATTTTTTAAGTGCGAACTGTAAAAGTTGTTGTTTGAGCGAAAATATCTTGCAAACATTAAGATTCTGCCGACCAATGGCTGGGTGGTCAGCGTTTCTGACTCCTGGGCTGTTAGTCCCAGGTTCGAATCTCTGTTTGGACATGGACTCGTTTCCCCTTTCTCTCTTTCTTCTCTTGAGGTGATGGATGAATGTGGCCCGCCCTATAAACGGGTTTGAGGAGGTGTGACGTGGACACTGCTACTCGCATCTCCGTGACTTGGTTCACAGGTGCCCACCGGGTAATGTTAAAATGAGTAACAGTTTCCGGCCTTCATGTGATCCAATCACCCAGTGTGACCCCTCCATTATAAAAAGTAAATAAAGTTCTTTGTTAGGGTGTTCACAACCACACATGTTCAGCATTGTCTCCCATGGCAATAAAAATATTTTCTTTAATGACTGAATTATATTTTTTATATTTTCCTTTACTATATTTTTAGAGCTATGTTTAAATGAAATATTTAAAATTGTTTATTTTTTTTTTTAAGCAAATAATGGTGCACATGTGTTGTTAAAGGCCTTAAGGAAATACCCAAATTTTCAAGCACTAAAATAGTATAACGGTATCAGGCATGTATCATCGCTTACGTTTTGGTTTTTCCTCCACAACATCTTGCGGTCATTGCTTTTTCATTTGTGTCTATTTAGATCATGTTTAGGAAGATAATTTTGCTTCTTGTCCTGCAAGACGATTCGGATATGATCGATCAGGTGACGAGGTCAACAGATGAACCGGTACGTGCTCTCAATAATATACCGCCGTAATAAGGGGATATTTAACTATAAAAAATTTTCAACGTGTACAGATTCTCCCCACATGACGATTTTTCGTTAATATATAAAAAGTTCTAGTTACCTTCGGCATATATGAGGAATTCTTCTTCCCATAATGTTTACACGCCTCAATTTTGCATAAATGTAAATGTTGATTGTTCTCTCCCCAGTTGATATTTCATAAGCAGTCGGTAGCTATGTGAAGAAAGGCGTTGTTGTCTAGTGCTGGAGATTACTGGTTCGATACTTGAGCCACTCAAAATTCGTCTGACTGAAAGATCCTTATACGTTTAAATTCCATTAGAGAAGAATGTGCCAATAACTTGGGCAGGCTTCACTGATTATTCCATCTGGCATTGCATGCAGGATATTTTGCTTCCTACAATAAGTATGTTGCCATCTAAGTAGATGTTTCAGTGTAGACATCAGCAAAACACGAGTGACTTACTGTCAGTTGCTTTCGTTAACCAGCTGATCACAGGCCATGGCTCTTTCGGAACTTACAGGAAAAGATTTCATGGTGATTCGGATACATGCCCCCCATGATGGAGAGGTACAAAGTCCTGAACATACGGTGTTCTCCTGCACCAAGTATAAAGAAATAAGAGACCGTTACTTCCCCAAGAACCACAAACCTGACATGATCCATCTGCTGATTAGAGATGCCAAATTCAAAGCCGGACTCAAGGAGATACTGATTCAAGACATGCAACTCCATATGTAACCCTTTGCCTGTCATTACTCTGTATATATTGTACATATTTTAACTCATTTCTTGTTCTTTCTAGTTTGTTAATAAAGGCCTGTTGGCCCCACAAATCTTCCAGTCAGTCTGAGTCACAATGGACGTCACTGTTCTAGCCCCCCCTTTCTCTGATGAGCTCCTTTTCTTTGTCCTCTTGGACCTAGTGACCAACTGCTTCGATTCGTGCCTCCTCTCTTGACTGGATTTTCGCAACGACGTTCCTCCACCGCATACCTTCGGGTGGGACGGTGTTTGCTGGATGTTACTGTCAGTTGCTTTGCCAAGCAACGCATAAAAAAAAGCTCTAACAATTATTTCAAAGAAATGTATATGAATGGCCATATTACAGCAGAATTTCTGTACCTAAACTGAGTACAATAATTCCACACGAGAAAGGAGTCAACAATTCTCACAGGAATTCAACAATGAGTCTTGATTCTCAGAACAAAGAGCTTAACTATGACAAAAATGACATAGTTGAAAAAGGCGTTATTTTCGTGGCCGGGAAGTGATGGGTTTTATACCGGACGCAGCAGAAGATCTGCCATGTTCATTAATGGTGACTAGAGCAGGAAGTCATGGTCGTAATATCTTTCTACTACGTATCATGGTATGGACATGTGCATGTTTGTTGCACAGAAACTTGAGCTTATTATACCAGGACCTACTGTTTAAAGAGAACACAAAACACTACGAAATTCCAAACCCATGGTGAGATTTGAACCAACGAACTGTTGAACTGAAGGCCATTTCGGCTGAAGTGAAGAGGAGGGCATCACATCCATTTCGTAACGGTTATGAACTATGAGGGGAATGAGTCTGCTGCAGAAACAGGCTGTCTGAAGCGAATTCGAAACAAATTTAATTCATATTTTAATTTGGATTTTTAAAATATTGTACAAAGGTTGATAATCTATCTATTTAATTTTGAGGGAACTGAATACATGAATAAGTTCATTTTATATATTGAAAAAAATTGATTTCGAAAGATTGTAGAAATTTCGAATACCAAACATGTTTTCCTGCTCAAAGTGATGAAAACTCACCATTTTCCATAGAATTGAGAGAACTTCGTATTTAATTATTCTAATCCGGTATCGAACTTTAAGCTCGAATTTGTCAATTGTGATGAAAATTCTTAATTTATCTTTTTGAAAATTTTTTACTTAAAATAGAGACTTATTATTTTCCTTCTGAAAGCTAATCGAATGAAAGTTATAAACTGCGCTTGCAATTCCAGTCAAAGAAAATTGATTTTTATGTTCTTTGAAGTTTGCTTTATGTGTCAATTGATTAACTCTTAAATGATTGTTGTTGATCGATAGAGCAAGAGCAGTATTAGTAAGCATTGTGTGTGTGCGTTTACGAAATGAAATAAAACTTGATACTGTTCAAAGTTAGCTTAGATGAAAGTCCAGCAATTGAATCACAATATTTATAGTTTGGGAAAAAAACATTTAAATCATCCTTGCTGATTTAAGCTAATCATAAAGTGGATGTCTTGTCTTTCTTATTTTGCTTTTTCTTCTGTTCTATTGTCAAGAAGCTAATGGCTCCAGTCAATGGAAGATAGCTACTCAAACCAATTCCTTGGTCTTCACATATGGAATCGGTTTAATAACAAAATGAAACACTATTTTTAATTTCGATTTTCAAAGAGTTCATGTTACTCCATGTCATGTTTTTCAAGTACTTAGAACAATCAATGTTTTATTCACAAAATGTTCTTCAAAATCTAGAATTTAAATCGAATGAGTCATCAGATGAAAATGATGCAGTGTTTTCAAAACTATTCAGCTATGGTTAAACGACGTGTGTCTATATGCACATTGCTGGAATTCATTGGAAATCACTTGAAACCATGATTATTTCTGTCTCGTAACAATCAATGTAATGCACAATTAAATCTGTAGGAATTTTTTTTATAAAAATATTGGTTTCTACAAAAGAATTTTTTTAAACTATTAGATACTCTGTACATGAGGCACCTAAGATTTAAATTTGATATTGTATACATACGAAATTTTTACAAAAATGCATTAATAAATTAAAATGATTTTTAAAAAGAAATAAAAACAAAATTTTCATAAGTCAATATTCCAACTCTTTTGTTATGAAATATTAATTTATATGGTGTGCAAAAAAATATATGCACATATATTTTTGAATAAATACAAATACGTTCTATGATTTATTTATTGCTTGCATACACAATCAAATATTAATATTGAATGCGCTTTACATGCTACATGAAATAAATTTATCTTTATTTAATGATTGATAAGTATTTATGTTTTAATAAGCGGTATCGAGAGAAACAAAGTCTCCAAGAATATATAAAATAGCCAATCCCACTAAGATATTCAACAGCATTTTCATTCCAATTGCTCACTGAGGAGCTCATCCCACTGACAAATTTACTTATTTTTGATGGGTAGACAAAATTGTATATTGAACATGATTGGTAAAAACAATTATTTGTGTTTCGTTCCCAGACCAATTCTAAGTAAAATAAAATGACGTAGACATGATGTCTACTGTAACGAAAGAAACAACCACTTTATGGTTAGAAAAAAAATCTCTTTACTTTAGTTTAACAACGGAAATCGTAAGTTTCATTGTGGTTGGCGAATCTCACGAGAGGAAGACACTTAAGTTCCATTGTAATATACGACCCCAAAAATCCAATCGAGGAAACATAAGCGAAACATGACAATCGGAAAGGCTTCTAAAAACACAGGTCTTACTACTCCATTCTCTCTTTTTTGTTCGAGGGTCTATGAATACAGAATGGCGCGTAAAAAAGGAGTGGCATCGAAAGTCTTGTTTTCACAGGCGATATTTCGAGTGTTCTCCAAGGTTGAGTTGAACTGATATAGGGTAAGGACCGCCTCTTTCGAGCCAAGTGTCAACAGCGTCGAGAGCACCGCAGAACAAACAGGGAGCTCCTCTTGTTTGCCCAAAGTTTTCATTCTTCCACGCTGGATGAATGAAATAGTATAGTTTCCAGGAGTACTCCAGAAATACAACAGGAGCTGAAGTGGAGTGCCACCATCTCGCACCACAAAAGCGCAACCTTATTTTGCTTTCTATTTATAATTCAATAAAAATAATCTCGCTTTGTGGAAGGCTTTAATACAATATTTTGTGTTTGTTTTGCAAGGATGGAAAAGTAATACATTCATTGATGGTATTTTAACAATGAATAGAACTGTCAGCATTTCAAATTGCTTTGGAATATCCGATTAGGCTCTTAAACCTGAAGCAAGTTTCAGAGTTAGGCCAAACCTTGGAGCAGTAGGCGTGTTCTTGGAAAGCCACTCTACATATTATTTATTAAAGACATTTACAAGAACAAAAAAATAAGAATACAATAATAAATTGTGAAATATATTAATTCAGCAACTCACGCATGGCAACTAGAACTCGAGCTCCTGTTTTGTGCCATTGTTGCCAATCGATGACAAATAAATACATAGTACCACGGTGACTAAACAAATATTTTTATTCCTTAATTAAGTGTCAACTAGGAAGGAAAATTGAAATTTCTAGATATTTATCTAGACAGATGTAAAAAATTCTGTTCAACAACAACTAGGATCTTCTAATTTGAAGATACTTACCACAGGTCTTTTAAGTTCCATTGGAACATAGGAATAACTTGGTCACTTCCACGCTCGGAAGTCAGCTATCTAACCCAATCAATAGCCATTCTACTAAATGGTTTGTTGTTGTCTTGTGCCAGCTAGGCTGGAAGTATGGGGTACGCTGTTCCACTTTTCCAACCATAATTTCCAACCCAATTAAACCATAATTTGGTGTAAAGTTCGACTTCCTCAGTACACACATGTCATAGGTACTATTTTATAGGGTGGGCAACCATTCACAACTCATTTTATACAAGGAAAGGACAAAGACAGGAGAAAGAGAGAGAGAAAGTACATCCATGCCTGAACCGGAATTCGAACCCGGGACCTTCCTATCAGTGACCGCTCGACAGAGTAGGTGGCTACTAAATGGTTTATGTAAGTTAAATATAAGACTCAGCCTCCATCCGCTAGTGCAGACTGGAAGTTTGAAAAGAGGATGTCATTTTAGGTTTCGACTTCGTCACTTGATCGCGGTTCATAATCGTAAAGCGGTTATGAGCGAATTTTGGTTTTCAGAAACAGTCAGCCGAAATAGTACAACAATAAACCTGTGTAAATGCAATTTCTTCGTATATTTTTCTTCTCGTATTATTTCTAAATACATTATTTTCCCAATCATCCTTATTCAACAGAAACATCAATAAAAAATTTCTTGAGTAACGTAAGAAATGTATAATGTAAGACCGGTAACTCCTTTCCATACACTAGATTCAATCTCGTAGCTTTCCCATCCAGCTCATCAATCGTCACTCGGCAATGACTTTCATGTTCAAATGTTCATTGGGATTTTTCTGGTCCAAAAACTGCTGCCCCCCCCCCCCCATGCACTGTATCTCTTACAGCCAAAGCTCAATAACCGTTAACGAACTCATCTCCTAGCTAACATAAAATTAACTGATTCACTCAGTTAAAGTGCAGAATTAAAATGTTAATTTCAGTTAGATAATACAACAGATGCTCACTTTTACGAATCAATAAAATCTTTATTAACACTAGAAGTTTGTAAAATAGATAGATTCTAAATTAATAGTTTTAGCAAATTTTTCTCTCTCATAAAAAAGTACTATTAATAAAAATTATTCAATACCCCTTATGTAACAAACACATGCTATATAAAAGGCCGATGTGGCCTAGTTGGTTAGGACGTCGTTCTCGGTACCGGAAGGTAGTGAGTTCGAATCTCGGCTTATTCAAAGATCCGTCGTTCTCACTAATGGCGACTGGGGCACGTAAAATAAGTCCTGCATGTCCCCATTCTAAATTAATACCTCTGGAGGTGGTTAGAACCAGGACTGACATACGGGCTTCGTTTCATCAAGTGTCATCAGTAACAACAAATACAATATAAAATTCCAATTTAATAACAATTCTTGTTGTAGTTATTAATGACACTTGTTGAAGACAAGCCAAATATCATGGATTAAGTGAAGCTAGAAAGAGTTTCTTTTTAACTGAGCACTCCCTTACGAAGGTAGAAGTAAGACTTTGGCTTATTGAGATGGCAGCACCATTCGGGTCTTCGAATTTAGGGTTAGGAAGCCAGAGAAGATCACAGGCCTGCTTCCTAAGACCACCAGAGGTATTAATTTGGAATGGGAACGTGAAGGATATTGCGTCAAAGACATACTTTACGTGCCCCAGTCGCCATCAGTGAACATGACGGATCTTCAAAAAAGCCGGGATTCGAACCCACTACCTTTCGATAACAAGAAAAACCAACACCCTCTAGAATACAAGGTCTACTGGCTAAAACGAAAACCGGTCATAACGTCAGGATAGTAGTAGAAACGGAAAACCTTTTCTGGTAAAAATGCGCTTTAGGTCCCCTACTCTGCCAACTTGGCGAAAGTGTGCAGTTTTTCCCGTACTTGGCGGGTTTTCAAAAACGCTGTTGTCATGGCGATAATGGAATACGATTTTTAACGGTTTTAAGCAAATTATCAACCAATGAAAATGACCGATTTTTCAAACTGAAACTAAATAACGACCAATGAAAATGCTAAAAGAAAAAAACTAATTCATGAGCATGCGCGAAAAAGCACAAATTATTTCCTCCGGAGGTTGCCATAAAGAGCTCATTAGGTATAAAAACGTCCGGTTTACCACGCTTGGTGCATTTTTCGCAAAGTTGGCAGAGTAAGGGACCTAAAGCGCAGATTAACGGCTTTTCTGATGGCATTACTACAATAAAAGGTGCTATTTTGTGCTGTGTGAGTTAAATATTGGATTAATCAATTTAATAAAGGTAAGAAAATTATTCTTATTACGTAAAAAAGTTTTTAAATGAATGTTAATTATTGAAAATTAACTGATCGTAAACGTTATTGTTATCATTTTCAACTCGTGCTATTGGACTATATTTATTATCGTGTAAACAGTAAGTTTTTTATGATCTGGTCGTCATACTTACAATCAATTAATATAAGTGTAATAATGATAATTTATATAAAATGTGCAAATATGGTGTAAATTTTAACCCTTCTTTGCATGATTTTTTCTTTATTGGTGAAATTAATCAAGTTGATATAATTCATGTTCAAAATGAAAGGAAAAATGGTTAAAAAAATCTTAGTATATATTTATAGTATAAATTTAGCAAAAAACAATATGCTAAAAATTTCCATCATCATCCAAAGTTAGATCATTAGCTTAGTACTCAATAGAAATAAAAGAGGAAAATAACAGAAACACGTGTTACAAACCTTTCTTCCACTCATTTTCAATTGTTTAGCAATAGAAACTCTAATATAATAAAACAAAATTATAAACGAAATCATACGTTTATTGCAACTACAACAAACAGCGGAATGAGACAACTTTAAGCTCGTTTCACTGATAATGACACTTGTTTATTTTTGACAGCTATGTTTCTTTTTATGCAATGGACATTAGAAAGGTATCCAAACACGATCAACTTAAAGTGAACTTGTTCTTTTTTATAATTTTTGGGTTATGATGGAAATTTCCACCATTATGCAAAGAAGGGTTAAATTGTTTGTGATCAACTGATACATTTGATTTGAATATAATACGTAAATAATGATGCAAGTATTTAATTACAACCTAAATCCTTTTATTATCAAATGAACAATAATAAACTTAATTTTGCTAAAAATATATATGATAAATATTGTAATTAAGTCCTATATTTGAAATTATTTTATTTTTATTCTTCATCAGCACTCTACTGAAACTTGGATGCCAAAAAAAACTTTGTGGCCCACAAAACGCCAAAATGTGAAATTAGCATAAAAAATGTTAAAATTTGATTAAAGTTTACATAAATTAAATCTGAATCTTTGTTTAAACATTTAATCATTTGTTTTTTCCAAAAATAATTTGAGATAGAACTGCACAATGAGTGTTTCCATCTAAAGTTATTTTTTAATCTGTGATAAGTTTAGTCAAGAAATTACTTTTATTGATTATATATTTTTGTACAGTTGTTATTTTTCATTCTTGGGGATACATTGTCATAAGAGTCAAATGTCATTGTTATTCTCTCAAACTTTTAAATAAAATAAAGTAATTCATGTAGTATTCAATTGTGATATAGTATTAAAGTTTTAAATGAAGAATCAAAAAATTATTAAATTGCTTTAGTAATAAAATTTTAAATCGAGCATCGTTGAAATTAATCAGCATTCCATCTGTTTTATATTTTGTAAAGAAAATTTTGAATTCCTATTTGTTCCTATTTGCTGAATTCCTATTTGCTAAAATTTTGAATTCCTTTCATGGTTGACGGTTGTGTGTGTGAAATTTTTATTAACACTGTTGTGGCCTTTTGCGTTGGGGTTACAATCCTAATAAAGGCAATGTCTGTGCTCATAAAGTGATTATTTGTGTTTAAAATTTAATAAAATTACAAATACGAAAAATATAAAAAAAACTTGTTCTTTATATGCCTTGGTAAGTTTCATTTTCCTTATTCATTATCACTATTATCTGATCAAAGAAAATGAAATTATGAAAATTTAATAGAAAATAAGAAAATGGCTTTTTTTTTTTTTTTTTTTTTTTTAATAGCCACTTTCTTATTTTCTATTAAATTTTGTCATTTGCAATTTGGATTGATTTTTCTTATTCATTTTCTGATAAATTTTAAAGATTTCCTTTTTCTTGAACAAAAGATATAATAATGGTTAATTTCTTAAGAAAATTTACATCCGTATTCCTCTTTCGTGTTCATATTAATTGCATGATAATGATTGTGTGTATGTATATCGGCTCTCTTTGCTTTGGAGTTAGAAACATAGCAAGGCAAAGTTTGTGCTTATGTTTATATAATACATTATTTATAAATATATTCCAAGTATATGATGGTTTAGTATAATTTTAAAATTTTATAAAGATACTGTTTAAAAAAAAATCTTGCTTTATATCATTCATAATTTTTTATCCATTTTCTGGTTAATTTTAACGATTTCATTTTTTTAACATAAGCATAAATTCAAATGACCTTATAATTAATATGTTAAGAACTATTTCACATCACAACAGCTTTAAATATCAAGGAAAATATTTCTCATGTGAGTTAAAGCATTCAATTGAATTAATACATTTGGTATTTTTCATTAATTGTAAGACAGAATAAAAATGTTGTAGTTTATTATACAATGAAATTTTAAAAATTTATATTTTTGCTATATGTTATGATTTTTATAATATTTATTTTCCTCCTTGTACCAGTTCAGAAAGATGATTTATTATTTTTAAAATGGAAACATTGATATTTGATATTTCTCAATTATAAGCATGTTATTAAATAAATGTTCCAAATTCAATTATAAGATGCTATTAATTAATGTTCAAATTTCAAAGTTTTATTAAAATTTAAAAAAAATGTTAATAAATTACTTTTTATTTCTTGTGCATATATTAATAATGAATATAAAAATAATTTTCTCAACTGGGATGTCTATACTTTTTCATTTAATGATTTTTCATAATTTAGCTCAGATAATTTAGCTTTGATTAGAGCTTTGATTATTTTGCATTATTACACTATAGTGCATGAATTTATGATTCAAACTTCTAAATATTGTACATAAATATTGTACCAACTTATATTAAAAAACTGATATAAATGTATAATAAAAATTATAAAACCATTACATCTGTCACATTCCTCATTCTATAAAACAAAAATTAGAAGTTTCATGAATTTCTTAATGTAAAAAAGTTGCTGTAAATCAATATAATAAAAAAAAAATTAATAAAAAGGGTACATTTTTCATACTAGTTTGTTGCACAAATTATAACTAAATTATACAATATAAACTAATGATAATATTGAAATGAAAAATTTATGGAAGGAAACTTAAGTTCTATACAACCATTTATCTTTTTATTCCAGTGGCGGGTCCAGAACAAGGCCAATCATTGTGAACCAAGTTGCATTACTCCTGTCACACCACCCGTTTATAGGGAGATTCATGCATTATCTCAAGAGAAAGAAAACGTCCATGCCTAAACCGGGACTCGAACCCGGGACCAACAGGAATCAGGAAAGCTAACCATTGAGCCAAACATTTATCTATAAATCACAAATTTGTTTTAGTGGGCATCTCATATATGAAAATAAATTCAGACATAGTACTTCAATAATTCTTAATATACACGTTTTTCAATTTTAAAAATTAAATATTTCTCAAAGTTCGTCTTATGTCTTAAAAACTTTCTCCGTTACTGAATTCAATGAGACTACAAGGAGTTGAGGTGTCAGGCTGAGGGAATACGATTAATATAAGGGCAGATGATCACATGAGATATGTATCAAGAGACAAGCCGAAGACGTCGCGAGATTCACATAAAGCCAAATGAAATGTCTTACCTACGTCAAAAAATGGGCGGAGCGCGAGACAAATCTGGATATCGAGCTGGTTTGAAATATCTGGCAACTTTCCGCGAGACAGCGCTAATTTCAATTTCCGCAGGAAAAATATACCACGTTGATATCGAGAGTACAAGTTATTACAAGTTTACATTTGAAGAGGAGGAGTTAATTATAAATCTTTATAGAGGTAATAATATTTTTTTAAATATTGCAATCGGAAATGGAACCGGAATGTAAGCAATGAGAATGTAAACAAATTCTCATTGGTTTAAAATATTCATGACGTCAGATTACAACGTCATAGCTACGTCACAGTAAGACCTCCATAAGACTGAGTTTGTATACCATAAGACGGTGTCTCAATCGGATGGTCTACCGAGTTTGCGGCCTGCCTTATAATCAATATGAAAATATCTTAGAGCTTGAAGTGAAAGCAACATTATTTCTTTATGATCTAAGGAATGCATTGATGATTTATAATCCAAACTAAATATAAAACTATGTTTGCAATTTTAATGTTTCTGTGATGGTAATCTTTGGCACTTGTTCCGTTTCCATGCACTCGTGAGAAGGATCTTTTCTCGGACTACGAAAAAGAGGAAGAAAAACAGATAAAGCAGCGAGGCGCGTGATCCAAATGTTGATCAAACAGCGATGAATCAATCCCTGCTGATTGTGGCCTTTCTCCCGAGGCTGCTTGTTTGGGGGTCGTGCCCAACATATTTTCACTGTGGAGCAGCCGAGATTCAAAGAAAGGGGCCTCCGGAAAAATGCCATGTGTAAGCCAGCTTTTCAGAGAAATTAATTATTCTGATTTTTATTTTCACAAATAAATGTAAATTTGAAGGATAAAATAATTAAATGTCACAAATGGATAAAATGATTTAATAAAACAATAGGCAGACAATACAAAAGGAAATTAAATATCTTATTTGTCTACCGCCTTTCTGCATCATTATCAAATCTGTTTCGAAATATATCAAAACGCAGGCCAAATTTGTTTATCCAGTTATTTTATATCACAGCAATTCGCGTTTGATTATTGCTCAGAGTATGCTACGGCGGCCTGGTTGGTTAGGGCATCGTTCTCATAATTGGAAGGTAGAGAGTTCGAATCTCGACTTAATCGAAAATCCGTCATGTTCACTAAAGGCAGCTGAGGCAAGTAAAATATGTCGTGGTATCAATTTCCTGCGTGGTCTCATTCCAAATTAATACCTTTGGAAGTATTAGGAGCCAGGCCTTTGGTCTTCTCTGGCTTCCTATCTCTAAATTGGAAGACCTGGATGATGCTGCCATCTATGAACTTATTCGTACTTTCACCCTACTAGGAAGGTTGCTCTGTTCAAGAATGGAAGACTCCCTTTTTGACTTCATTTGTCCAATCCCTGACGGGTGGGCTTGGTTTCGCCAAGTGTCATAAGTAATAAGTAAGTAAGTAAGTCATTAGTAAGTTCGATTCCCAGCTTAACCGAAAATCCATCGTGTTCACTAAAAGCGGCTGGGGCACGTTACATTTGTCATAGTCGCAATGTCCTCCAAGTGAAGTTACACGTGGCAGTTTAAGTATTCGAGGGTCTTCTGCTTGATCTCTGCTTCGATAACTCTCACCCGATTGCTTCCATCTAAGAGCTCAACTAACAGGGAAACTCGTTGGTGCACTAGCATGGACAGGGAAAGTTCAATGGGTCATTGTTGCCAAATGAAATGACAAGTCCGGGATGGCAATTCAAGTTTTGAGAGGTCTTCTGCTCTGTCCTTACTTCAAAAAACTCCTAACTGGCTGCCTCACCTAACTAGTAGAACCTAACTCTTGGCTAGGAAGTTAGCCAGAAAAGCAATATCACTGCTTAAAGGTCGTGGTGGCCATTAAAACTTTAGGCAATGAGTTCAAATCCCGACATAACTGAAGATCCATCGTGTCTTTTCTAAAGCATCTGAAAGCAGAAGGGTGTTAAATAGGTCGTGGTTGAAATACCTTTCAAATGAAATGATGCCTCTGGGGGTGGCCAGTTAAGCTACTGCTTAGTCCCTGCTTTTAAGTTACGGAGAAGCCAGTAGCATCCACCTAAGTGGTAGAACCCACAACTAAGTACACAGAAGTAT
This sequence comes from Latrodectus geometricus, assembly GCA_026290005.1. Taxonomy (NCBI): domain Eukaryota; kingdom Metazoa; phylum Arthropoda; class Arachnida; order Araneae; family Theridiidae; genus Latrodectus; species Latrodectus geometricus. The sequence continues at coordinate 1,185,673 of JAPDSC010131936.1, read as the reverse complement.
GTCATTTTACGCATATCATTGATTAGAAAGTATCTTGCTTCATATAAATGATCCTCCGGTATCATAAATAATGATAAAAAATATGTCTGATGCAAAGTCTGAGCTGTATGGGGGATGAGACAGAACTTTCATTTGGAATTTTGCAGTGGCTGGAATACTGGAATTTCAGATGCAATTTTAAATGAAGCGAGTCAATCATCAAGCACATTGACATTAAACGTTAGCGACTCTCGGCCAATGATGAGTTACGATTTTGGTTTTCAAAATGCAAATAAACCGTCTGTTGACGAATGTTAAAATTATATTCATATACTGAAAACATGCCTATTCATATATTTAAAAGATTCTTAATGTGGAAAACAGATTTTGATATGTCTGTTTTGCTGAGTAACATATCTTACAGAGCAAACATTTGTGTAATAATTAATGGTTTCCATGAAATAGACAATACCGATTAATTGAAAGTGTGGAAGATTTTGAATGCCTATTTAATCACACTCAAGTGTTTCCGGACTCCAGTGTGCACGGAGACAAACTAACGGTCGAAGAAAATTTCAAAACTTTTGAAACTACTTTTTGGGAGAACTCTTTGTATTAATAGGGCTGAATTCAAAAAAATGCAGAAAATTCCCAAGCACTCACCCCGACAGGTAAGAATGATGCGATGCCAAGACAACCTTAAGGGTTTCCATATTGATACTTATTAGTGTCAAATTCATGTAATTTTTAAATTGAAGTTGAAGGTTGTGTGATTTTCAAGATAAAACATGCATTGTGCTCCATATTTTAAATACGCAGTAGATAAACTCTGTAGACATGATTATTAAATTACTTAAACAAGAAATAATTTGAACATTTAAAAAAATGTCTGGTGACATTTCTATCACCGTCTGACATTCATTGAATGCCAAAGAAAAAAATTAGGGAAATGTGTTTTATTGAAATTTTCATTTCTAACTTTCCAACAGACAGCTGACAACTTCCGTATACATCTTTAAAGAATAATAATTTGAAAAATGCCTGCGTTTGAGATTTCCTGTGCTGCCACAACAGACTTGTTCAGGGTTAATGGGGTCAAAATGGGAAACAACAAATGTATCGCACCCACATGCCATTTTTCTGACACTTTTGACCATTTTCTTTGTCAGCCTGAGGATGAAAGCGAACATCTCAAAACTGGTTATTATTATTCAAAGAAAATCCTTGAATGGATACATTTTTTTATTTGTAATTTGATGTATTCAAAACAAATAAAATGGAGTTTTTTTTATTTTGATTGCAAGACATTTCACGCATTCAACACACCACGAAATGATTTAGATTCTTGTGAAGATTAATATCAGAATGGAAAAATCCTAGTAAGGCTGGTACCCTTGGTGGAACACAGAAAAAAAAGAGTCAAGACAAAACAAAATGACGAAATAAGAATTCCAAAAATCGTTAAGTTTATCATATTTAGATTACCACAAGACTGGAGAAATTTTTCGCCAATCCAAATTATTCGCTCCAAGGGTGTGGGCTCTGCTAGGATGCAACCTATCAAAACTATTGGAAAATAAGAGAAACCTTCAAAATTAGTCGAATTCAGTAGGCTGCACAAGAATTAGAACAAAATATACCTATCAGTGGTAAAATATGAAGTTAATACTGGATATGAAAATTTTTCTAGTAAATAACACGTTTAGAAAGAAAGCAAATATCGTGTGCTATCACAGTTCATCTATCTAAATGGGCTGAATTTTGGCTGGAGCTCTATTGAGATGCAGTACCAAAAGATTGATCTCAAGGTAGCTGATCTAAAGACTATCATTCTCCAATTAAATTTAGACAAGATAATAGACAGTAATGTGTTACTCGACAAGAAACTGATGCCTCGTTTTTAGTGCTTAAAAAAGAACCTGAGATCCATTCAAGCGAATTCAGATTACCTCAAAGCACAACTGTTAATAAGTGGAAAGGAATGACAATCCAACAAGCAGTAATCAATGTAAGTAACTGTGATTTTACTGATGTTATAATTTGGACTGTGACAGCGTTTCAGTATTACTTTCAATACTTAATCCACAGCATAAATCGCCAATTATAAATAGCATCCAATATCTAAAAAATACTCTTCAAATCTCATGAAATAATCTTCAGTTCTCAAATCCTATGTAAGCACAATAAGAAATGAGCTTGCTGATTGTAAGGCAAAAGAGGCGGCTGTAGACAACAACTTTTTTAGAGTTATTTTCACAGATATGCTTCTCAATATCTAGCACAATATTCAAACTACTGGAAGATGGATTTAAAATCTATTTAAACCTATATCTCTCAACAGAGTATTTATATAAAAATTTATTTTTCAATTAATTGCTGACAAATCATGGGCTATTCCCCGTGTACTTTCATGGAATAAAGAGTAACTCAAGCATTAATTGTTCATGTAACCAGAAATTTCACTACATTTTACAGAGAATTGTATTTAAACGAGATCTTTTCAAATAAAAATACATTCTTTCCAAAACCCTTAAAAAATTCCACATCAAAGGAGCAAAAGAATCGGTATACTACAATACTTCTTCTGCAACAATTCTTGAAGTAAGAGCGGGCATTACTAAATCAACATCTACTTCAATTTTTGGGTGGAGGGAATTAAGCCTCAAAGACCCCACACGTGTTCTATGGGATTTAAATCAGGGGAGTACGATGGTTAATCCATTCGCATGACATCTTCCATTTTTAATATATATATATATATATATATATATATATATATATATATAGAGAGAGAGAGAGAGAGAGAGATGTACTTTCTCTTTCTCTCTCCCCTTGTTTTGTTGAATGATTTCCTACCCTACAAACAAGTACCTATGGCATGTGTGTTTAATTATATACAAAAAGTCCTCTATTGTTATCCTCTTCAATGTGAGCTACAAGCATGTTAGCATAGAGCTCCAAAAATATTCATCATAAAATAACCTAACCAAATTGAAATTGTGTTATAATTATGGGAAATAACAACGTCAAGTTATATTATATTAACTGTTTTCTCTCCCATTTATGTATTTCATATGGCTTCCATTTGTATTGATGTATTTGCAATTCGCTTTAAAATAAAGTTTGCTTTTTAAAGACTATGTTTCAACGCTATCCAGCCACGGGGACAAGGTAAGCCTTAACTAAGAATGCTCGGTGTTCTTCTCGTTTGCAAAGAGTTTGTAGATGAGTTCGATTCCTATCTTAGACTTTTTTAGTAGTTCGAAATTTACTTACGAAAATAGATTCCAGATAAATGAGCACTTACATGTGTAAAATGTACTTAAAAAGTGATAAGCCGATTTTTAATCTGTAAAATTATCTACAGTTGTTGTTGTCTTGTGCTAGCTAAGTTGGCAGTATGGGGTGCGCTGCTCCCCTCTTCTTCATTACCCATATGTCATTACCCATATGTGAATTCTTCATTACCCATATGTCATGAGAGCACGTTCAGAGGGTAGAAAACCCTTCATGCTTCATTCATACAAGGAAAGGACAAAGACAGGAGAGAGAGAAAGTACATCCATGCCTGAACCGGGATTCGAACCCAGAACCTCACCATCCTCAGTCAGACACGCTGAGTGTGGGCGGCATTATATACAATTATCAATCTTAAATAAAAGACAAATACAAAACTAGCAGGAATTTGCAATGGGGCCCAATAAGGAAAGCAAATAGTTCGATTCCAGCTTCTGTCAAACAACAGAAGAGAGATGTGTCAATGTGGAGATTATTCATTTTCTATTGCGACACGTGAATGTGTCGCTGACCTGTAGGAAAATAATCTATTCAAACAGCTTGGGTCAGTGGAAGATTGAAACTGACGCATATCGATGTCACATTTTTTTTCCCACAAATATTTTTAAGGTGTGTGATTTAAAATATTTACTTTAGCTTGAATGACAGATATTGAAGGCGTTAAACAAGCTTGACATGTAACTTTTAAACATATTAAACAGGGGATATTATTTAGATAATAAAACAAAGAAGTTTATCGAATAAACACTTTGCCTCAAAGAACGAAATATATAAAAATCGAAAACGGTTTTCGTAAATAACATAAAGCCTAGCAAAATTTATATCATCAAAATATCGACTGATTGGTTTGTCACTTTAAAATTACTTTTTGCAAAGGAGAAATCATAGGACTTGCTTGAAACAGAATTCCGAAGCGCTACAAGTAGAGCCCTCAAATCGTTTTTGAAAACCATCCAGACTTTTATCATCTCAACTACAAAATACTGCACGAAGGTCTAGGGTAAGGCCCCTGCGACGATAAGAAAAAAAACTATCGTATTTTCAGTGATCCGTTCAACTAAAAATGAAAAACACGACCTATTTTACTGGAACTGATGGGAGAATTTCATGCATTTTACGGCATTTTGTGACTAGATTGCTCATTAGAAAAGAAAAAAAAAAATCTCATCTTGAAGTGTCTCTAGTTACGCCCACATGTGCTTCAGAAAGACATTGGCTCAAAGCATTGCTCTTAGACGATGTGTTCATCTAAAGATTGGCGAACAATCGGTTTCCACATAGATTGTTGCACTTGAGTCCTCTCACTAGCATGTTGAGTACCAATGGTTGAGGCCATCCGTAAGAATAGAAGGGAGAGATTCCTAAAAATTGAAATAAATTCCAAATAAACATGGAAAGAGTACTAATGAAACAAGAAATTTTAATTGAATTACAGTTTATTTATTGGCAGTCAGTTTACGTGACATAAACTGGATATTTTTCGTCATTTTTAATCATTACTTATGACATATATTAAATTTACAGCGGATATATTTTCTTAATTGCTTACTCAGCATTGAAACTTAGAATTTAATTTTATGCAACTGTTGTTAGACTTTATTTAGTTACTTGGTTTGTTTCTCAACGATTATTTTTCTACACATGAAGACTATTTAGACTACAATCTTAAGTTTAAAGGAACAAACACAAAATCATAACAAACATCCAAGTGCGAATCGAACCCATGAAATGCTCAACCGAACACCATATTGAAAACCATCTTGGCTTTTATTCATTGGAGCGAAATAAAACTCGAAAGAGACACAAAAAATAATATTTCAATCTCAAGTTTTGCATCAATATTTGTTGGCATAAATTGAACAACCTTTGTCAACTCCTCTCAATGTCTATTGATTAAAATTTGAAAGGACATTTAAATTTGATACTAAATTTAAATAACATCCAGAGAATTCTTTTTCGGAGTACATTTTAGATTCTAAAACCGTTAAACAGAGTCCCTTATATTAACGTACACCATGTAAAAATTAAAAGAAGTTATTTTTTGGAACTCTGCAGAGTTGTTTAAATTGGAAATAATATCGTAATTGCTGATTACTTAGTAATTTTGTATATTTGATTTAAAAATGTGTTTAATTATGATATTTGCAAAGCAAACCACTAATTGATGTTAATTTCGCACCCCGTTCCTTCTGAAGTTTTAATAAACGCAAACTCCTTCTATAACAATTCATGCAGCGCAGCTAACCCCCCCCCTAGCAGCAACGTCGGGGCATCATTAAGATTCCGTTTCCTGAGTTCCAGTAATTGCCCTGGTGAGCGCCCCATTGTGCAACGACGACGTGCGCCCCTATTCAAGAAAACTCACTGATGCCCTGAATTTTATCTGTCGATGGGGGGAAGGGGGGGGCACTCGTTTTCGGATGGTTTTCAGAGCTGCATTGTAGATAATTGCACCACCCTCTCCCTTTCTTTCCCCCTGTTCAAGAAAAAAAAGTCCCTCTGTCTCCCTCTGTCTGTATACATATATATATGTGTGTGTAAGATGTATAAGTAAGATATATATATAAGCAAGATGTATTTAAAAGAAAAAAGGTCTGTGGAAAGATCTTTTTACAAGTATTCCTATTGACAAATTGAGTGATGTTCTGTATTTTTATTATCAGGATTATAGGGACTTATTGGGTATTGATTTTGATTATCGGAACAGTTTGGTCAAACTTTGTATATATAATGACTATATTTATATAATGGTGAAAATATTTTTATACAAAATTGCGCTATTCCACAAAGTTCAAATTTTTCAAGCACACTTGCTGATTTATTTTTACATTATTTTGAAAAAAATTTTATTTTTCAGTATCATTTTGCTTTTAGATATATTGAGTGTTTTATTATTTTCAATAATTTAGATTTAAGTGGTATTTCTAAATCAATTTATCCTAAAGAGCTTTCCCTAATTAAAACCAACATTTCTTACAATAACAGCTAATTCTTAGATTCATTTATAAACATTGAAAAGTCAACTACATTTATAGATATTTTCGATAAAACCAATCAATTTAATTTTATGGTTAATAAAATAATTTATTGGAAATCCAACATTTCTTTAAAAACTTACAGAAATGTAGTACTCTTTATGAATTAAAACACTTATATAATTTTTGCAATAATCTAAAATTTATTAAAAAACAAGTTAATCGCTTAATGAATCAACTTAAAAATAATGATTTTCCAATTGATTTTATTTTAAAACCTGCAGGAAATAGGTTGCTTGTGTAAGATTGAAGAGTAATGCGTAGTTCTTATAACTGCAGACGGGCCTCCCAAGCATTGAAGTTCTTATAACAATCCTGAAAACACCTACTTTCACTTCGATTATACTTTAATTTTTTAATCAACATTAAGAAAAATTTAAACTACTTTAACTTCTTAATTTAATTTGTAAAATTTTTTTCTTATTACTTTTGGCAACCATATTCTTCTGTATTTAAAATATATGCTTCTGTATTTGATATATTTTTCTCATTTTGCTTATTATTCCATGTACCGCTTTGTTTATTTTTTAATGTATTACTTGGATTCCCTTTATTTCAATTTTGATATTGTTGCATTTTCTTCTTATAGAGGCACTCTTCGGGGGAATATTTTTATACTTTTGTATTTCGTGTTTGTCAGAAAAGGGTGTCTGTTTTGCATAGCTGACCATCTCCCTCCTGATGAAGACTGCAGAAGTCTTCTGTAATATTTATTGTTTGATATTGTATTTGCTTTTTCTATTGTATTTACAACTTTATAATTTATTATATATATATATATATATATATATATATATAATGAGGTTGAAACTAAAGTAGTAATGAATTATTTAACAAAATAAATGGAAATGCACAGCAACTAGAGAAACACAAACCAGAAAAAGAGTTCTAAAAAATTTAAAACAAGATAAATCACTGATTATGCAAAGGAAAACCTTCACAGAAATGAAAAAGTAAAAAAAAATTAAGAACCGTGAAAAAAAAATTAAATGCTTGAATATGTATGTGTGTTTATATTGTATATTAAAAATAGATATTTTGAAAGAAAATTGAATTTAACGCTATTAAATTCAATATTTTAAAAACTAATTTCAAAATGTACTTATAGTAATTTGAACTTGTAATTCAATAAATTACTGAAATTTTATAATTGAAATAGTATGAAGAGAGAGAGAGAGATAATATTGATTATATACTATGAGATTAAGGTGAAAATAGAACGTGATGAAATATTTTCACACACTACTTAAAATTGTTAATTAAGTAAATGAATACAAAGAGTATTTTATTTGGCATAGTTTGTTTATAAAAGTAATAAACAAAGTTGTAACTACTAAGCAGAAAAAATTTTTTAGTTTTAACACTAAGCGGAGCTTGTCGATAATTATAGTGCCTGATAATATTAAAATAAAAGCGAATAACACGTTTGAAAACAAATGTAAAGAAAATATGAGATAATTAGTGAAAGTTTGTCTATTCTCAACTGGGTCTTACCAAGGAGGAAATTTCTCTCGATGAAAGTGTTCCCAACACCTCTTGTAAGGACCAAGAAACGTGAAGATTCGATAGAAAGAAAAGGGAAATGCCAACCTAGTTTGCAGTATGATCAAAATTGGATTTATACTGTCTAAAGAATCAAAATATAGAAACAGATTAAAAGAGGGGCCACAAAAATTGCGAGTGAATAAGCTGTAGAATAACATATTTGCGGAAAAGCGATTCAATAGGATTCATTGAGTGAGTTTTTCGTGTTTGTCGATTGAAGCCAGTTAAAAAGATGTTAATTTTTATATGCTAACAAAATGAATTATCGTAATTGAAAGGTGTGCTATTACGAATTTAAGTATTTAACAAAGATCTTTCAAAGTGATGTGATAAGATATTTAATAATCTAGTAACCACAAAGTGTCTTTCAAATTCTCATTCCTGGGATGATTCGATATGTCAGGAACAACTTGAAGGTGGGTGCTTTCGTCTTGATTAGTCTTCTTGTAGGATCACGGTTGCTTGGTTGGTTAGGGCGTCGTTCCCGGAAGGAAATGAGTTCGAATCCCGGCTTAACTGAAGATCGGTCGTGTTCACTCATGGTGACAGGGGGACATAAAATATATCATGGTCTCGATGTCCTCCAAGTTCCCAAACTAATACCTTTGGGGATGTTACGAGCCGGGTCTTCTCTGACTCTAAATTGGAAGATCCATATAGCGTTGCCCTCTATGAGTCGTACTTCCACCCTTGTAGGGGAGTTCTCTTTTCGAAAACGGAAGGTACTTTCTGTCTGACGTCATTCGCTCAGTCTCTGACGAACGGGATTGGCAATTTTGGAAAGTGAACCTTACTTATTCGGAAAACCCCTTAATATTAATCCCAAAAGCGAAAGGGTTAGTTTTGTAAAAGTTTTAATTTTGCATTTTATTTGGGTTCTCAATGGCTTTTATTTACACCAATTTTAATATTTTGCCGAAATTTGTATTTTTTCAATCCCAAAATGCCATTTTCAAATTTAGGAGTTGGTATTTTAAACTTATATCTTTTTAACAATACAACAACATACCCTATCAAACACACACAAAAAAAGAAATCATTCAAATCGGAAAACTTTATTTTTTTCCCACCCCTTAATATTAACTCTAAATGCAAAGAGGGTAATTTTTTAAAAGTTTTAGTTTTGCGTTTTATTTGGATCTTCTGTGGCTTTATTCACACCAAATTTTAATTATATTCAGAAACTTTTATTTTTTGCCAATCTCTAAATATTATTCCCAAAATTAGAGGATGGAATTTTAAACCATCTTTTTAATAATCGTGCCAATCAGATAATATACTCTATAAAAAAAAAAAAAAAGAAATAAAAAGAAAGAAAGAT
>JAPDSC010131936.1:1109466-1171496 GCA_026290005.1 Latrodectus geometricus | reverse complement strand
GAAGAAAGGTTTGTAACACGTGTTTCTGTTATTTTCCTCTTTTATTTCTATTGAGTACTAAGCGAATGATCTAACTTTGGATGATGATGGAAATTTTTAGCATATTGTTTTTTGCTAAATTTATACTATAAATATATACTAAGATTTTTTAAACCATTTTTCCTTTAATTTTGAACATGAATTATATCAACTTGATTTATTTCACCAATAAAGAAAAAATCATGCAAAGAAGGGTTAACATTTTGCAGGCGAGTGGCAACAATGTTAGTTGGAGCACTGCTCAAAGCTGAGTAAAGTTCTGAATAAAAATGATGAAAGCTTTGGGCATTTCTCATCTGAGATGTTTCCCAATAAATATACATAAAAGTGATGCTATGCTTTCATGACTTTTAGTAAACCTTTTTGCCTGCGTATTCTATATTTGATTTTGTATAATGATGCTCTATTTTATGTATTAACTTCTTTAAAAAAATTGAAAGAAGAAGGTCAAAACATTTTCAAACCAATTCAGCAATAAGTTTATCGCGGGAAACATTTTGTAATTTTTATAATATAATAATATTTGATTATTATTTGTGACATATAAGTTTTAATTATTATTTGTGACATGGAAAGATTTTTCTATCTATAAACATCACTAAGCAATAAGAATAAGTGATCAGCCTGTTCCCATAGTAAACTTAAAAATTGATGCGATTTCATGGTTTACCTAAATATAAAGAGTTTCAAAATGAATATCGATACAAAAAGCTGTAATATGAAGTGTGTGCAAACACAAATTTATTGATGGTAGATTTTTACGTTTGGATGCAGTTGTTTGTCATGGATACGATTAAGAATCAGGACAATCACTTTCTAATTTTTGTTGTAAGGCCATAAAGTGATTATTTTCTCAGAAAGGTTATCTCACAAAATCCTATCCTTTAACAATGGCATAGTTCTTGTATTTATTATGCTGCCTTATTTTATTTCGCTCATGCGACTGCTTGCTTCAGAAATGTTTTAATGAATAATTTACGAACATTCATATGAGACTACAAGGACAACAAAAGTTGAAAAGAATATATTCCCGTTCGTGAAAGATAATTTGATGTAGTTCATTCACATCAATTGATCAAATCTGTGTTCATGGAGAACAAAATATCTACCAAACATTTTAAGTTTGTAATATTTATAGTGTACTTGAGTTTCTTTCAGTCCGATTGGTTGGTTAAAGAGTTCTCGTTATCAAAAGATGAGTTCTAATCCCGAATCGAGCTCACTGATTATCAGGAATATCTGACATGAAGGTAGTATTCAGTAGGTCCTCCAAATGAATTCTGGAGGTCTTTTGCTTTGTAAGAATGGAAAACCTGCCATTACCTGATAAAGCCCATCTCTAGAAAGAAGTACGTAGGGGCACACTCACACTTGGGTGTCTACAATTTTAGAGAAAAATATCGATAACAATTAATCGATCGAAAAGTAAATTAATTCACTTAAAATTTCAATAACATGTGGTAACTAAAACTGAAATATGCAAATTCCTGATACTTTTTGATATCTGTGTCTGATACAAAGTACCGCCATCCAGATTGTTGTTCAACACAAATACTAGATAATGTCATCGGTGCCCAATGATTGAGTCAACATTTCTGTACTTAATCCAGAATTAGCCTCCACCAATTAGAGGGGAGATGCTGTGTCTTCATTATTTTGATCAGGCAGAAAAGCTTCAGTATGTTATCTGCGACTCCATTATTTCTGATATGAGATATTTATTACACGTGTCCCATCCGGCTGTAGTAGCGAATACGACGGATTCAGAAAGCAGTATTTTTGAGAAGCAAACTGATGGGCCAAACCCACAGGTCAATTGGTGCAAGAACACGTTCTTCCTTGATATTACGCCGCAAAATAGAAGCTGCCTGTTGTATTAATGCTTTCAGCATGCACATTCAACATGAGTTCAAGTTTAGTAACCGCGACTAACAATGAAAATAACCTTTCGTGGCGTTCGCTTAAATGCCTCACAATAGTCTTCAGTTCTTAGGTTAACAAAATATATCCCTTATACAATGAACTAAGCCCTGAATGACTGACTGGATTAGCATTTCAGACAAATATCTAGATTATATTGTGCTAGGGACTGAAAAAGTCCGAGTGATAGAAGAGTTAGTGTACTTTTTTCAGCTTAACATAAGCCCATCATACTGGAAGGTCAGTCCACGTCTGCTGGCCCAGTGGTCTCAAAAGAATGCTAGTTCAGACTTTTCTGGTAAGAAACAGCGGAGACCTGCTGACAGTTGGTGAGTCCCCTGTTTCTTGTCTAAGAATGAATTGGGAACCCCGACTGTATGTTTGTGTTTATTTGTGGCTCAATGAATTAGAATCAGATTGGCCAATCAGACCACGACTAACAGTTTAAAGTGAATTCCGAACCATTGTAATTTGAGCCTATGAGCGTGAAGCGTTCCGAAGTAGTGAAATAGCGTTCAACACTTTCATACTCCTCATGCATTTAACATACTCCTCATGCAATCACTGATTAAAAAAATAAATTGAATATTATTTATTAAAGGCCGTTGCTCGCTGAATACGGCTCAGTGACAAACAAAGCTCACAGATTACGAGCTCGATCTATAAGGATCGGATTCGTGATCTGCCGCTTCGTGAGCATTCTTTGTTCTGACATGTTCATCGAATGAATTTCATAATCTTTTTAAATCAATTTATTAAATACATTAGAAGTTTATCCCAATTAAATTTCGCATAAGCTGAATGATTATCTAACACCTTAAATTAATGATATTGAATTTTCCTAGATAAGTGTTTTCTTATCGGAATACTAAGTAGATGAGGTATTAAATTAAATAGTTGAAATATTAAAATAGTAACGCATAAAGCAAAATTCACAGTTGGGTGTAGTTTATAAACAAATATGAACTATCACAGCAACTAAGTGGGCTCTATTCAGAAAAATAAGTCCCGGGTTCGATTTCAGTCTCGATTGAAGGAATGATGGTTTGTGTTGCATTTCTGCTTTTTGTTTGTTCATTTATTTGGATTGCCCATTGGTGTTTTCAATGCATTATATAACTTTTTAAATTTTTTAATGAGGAATATTCAATAAGGTTTAATTACAAATATAATTTTTCAAAATAATTTAAGCTTTTTTATTTTTTTTTTTATCTGAGAATGCTATGTGAAAAGATTATAGTCATCAAATCACGGAATCCATCGAAAAATATCTGCGAATCCCTGTTTCACCCAGTATTATGCAGCAAAAAAATACCGCTGCCATCTCGTCGACAGAAAAGCTTCAATCTAATTTACTGCAGGAGCTAAATCCGTTATTCAAATGTCAGTTTGGAACTAAATCCAGCAAAGCAAGAAATGTTTCTGCTGTAAAAAGAATACTAAAAAATAACCGATGCCATGTATTGCTTAGGAATAAATTTTTTCTTTCATATGGAGTGAACTTTGGAGGACGTTGCGCTCTGTTTCAGGGTGAGATATAAACTCCTAAAATATAAAGTGGATTTAGTGTTCACTAAAGTGTACGCCAAATCCACTTTTATTCAACTAAAAGAAATGAAATAAAGTTTCCATTCAATCAAAAATGTGATTTAAAATGCATAAAGTGCCGCAATGGTCTCGTTGGTTAGGGCGTCATTTTCGTTACTGGAAGGTAGTGAGTTCGAATCCCGGCTTATCTGCAAATCCGTCGTGTTCACTTAGGGCGACATGGGCATGTAAAATATGTCATGGTCGCAATGTCTTCCATGTTCCCATTGAAAATTAATAATTTTGGGGGTATTAGGAGCTAGGCTTTGGATCTTCTCTGGTATCCTATCTCTAAATTAGAAGACACAGATGATGCAGATCTATGAGCCAAAGTCGTGCTTCCATCCTCGTAGGGGGGGGGGGTGCTCTGTTCAGAAACGGAAGACGCTCTTTCTGACTTCATTCGTCCAGTCCATAACGAGTGGGCTTAGTTTCGCAGTGCCATAAGTATAACAACAACAAAACTCCGTAAACTAGAAAAAATATGACCCAAAATTTTATTATTTTTGGCTAACAATAAAAAGCTACTGAATATCTCCCCCATTCACCCTGCACTTTTGAAAGCGCTTAAATAAACTCTTTTAGCAGTAGCAATTTATAATATGATCGAGTCGGAGCTGATTTATCATAAATCAACTTGGAGAACTGCTTGAATGCCGTTTTAATTGATAAATTGTCACCTTGTTTCCTGCTATCTGTTGAAATGGCTGAAACTGATCAAAATAGATGTAAGAGAAGTAAAATTTCTTTCATTATTAGTCATTTAATTGTATTATTCAGTTTGATAAGTAAAAATTATCAAACTGAATTATTAAAAAAAAAAAAAAAAAATAGGGACTAGCCACTACGAGTTAATATTGGGTTTGAGAGGAGATAGATTTGTGAACCTCCATTCTTTAATTTTGAATTCATCATTTTCTTAATTATTTTCATTTCAGTCTGTGAATCTTTAAAAACCGGGCTAAACAGTGAAGAATTCATAAAAATATCATTTTCTTTACAGCACTAACAAGTAAAAATATTTCAAAACCAGACCAATGTTTCTTAAATCACGAATAAAGCAGTGCAAACGATATTTCTTACTTTTCTAAAAAAATTAATATTAAGTTGAATCAAATTTAACTTTTAATTTTGATCAAATTTAAGTTAAATTTTAAGTTGACTTAAGTTTAGTGTGAACGAGATAATAAATGCTAATTTCTTTTAGATTTTTCGTGTATAAAAAACGTTTTTCTTTCCTTGGTTAATAAAATATCATGCTAAATTGCTTTTGCAAATGAACACAGTGGCATAAATATATCTTATACATTATAAAACTTTTTATCCAAACTTATTCATTTAATATGCAAAAATTCTCGATCAAATTGGCTATCTACTTTCTTGATAATTTTTACACTTGCACTGTTTATAATATTTGTTTTTTTATTGTAACAATTATAATTAAACTTTAATATAACTGTTTGAAAATTAAAATATCCATTTATTTCTAATGATTGTTTTATAAAGCTCATACGATCAGAAACTGTAAAACTTATTTGTAAACGAATGTTAAAACATCTTTTCGCTTCAATTTCGACACCGTAAAACAATTCTCGTTGGTGTGATGAATCATTCAATAAAAAATCTATCGCTTACAATAACACAAAACACAGTTTATTTACAGTCCTAAAACACTCTCTCTCATCTTAAAATAACATTCAGAATGGGTAAATGACTTCTTTGCATAATGGTGGAAATAACTTTGAATGCCCAAAAATTATATAAAAGAACTTTAAGTTGATCGTGTTTGGATACCTTTTTAATGTCGATTGCATAAAAAGAAAGCTATCAAAAATAAGCAAGTGTCACTATCAGTAAAACGAGCTTGAAGTTGTCATTCCGCTGTTTGTTGTAGTTGCAATAAACGTTTTGTTTTACTATATTTGAGTTTCTATTGCTAAAAAAGTGAAAATTAGGGGAAGAAAGGTTTGTAACACGTGTTTCTGTTATTTTCCTCTTTTATTTATATTTAGTAAAAAAGAAAATAATTAGGCAAAGCATCAATCTGACAATTATTTCCCTTTAATGGTGTCAAAAAAAATCATCATATTATGGGGTTCTCCTTTATTTATAATTCTTGAAGACTGTTTGAAATAGGACAAAGCGCTGTGGATTCTTTCTGAGCTATACAGCTTCATTTCCCTTTCATCAAGGCTTCTCCGCAGAGCCTTCAGATCAAAAGGTCTGGCTCCAGCAGCGGCCGACAGGGACGAGATAAGATCAAAGACTCGCCTTCGCCACAATCGAGTGGTACGCTTGCATGAAGGAAACACGACATACACTGTTGCCAAACACTTTCGAACTAATGATAATGAGGTGGCAGAGAGGCTTGGCGCACAATTCGACAGGGTCGAATGCATTTGAATAAATTAGGGCCCTTCGCGCGATGGCGCTGGTAACGAATTTAGCGGAAAGGCACAGGCGAGGTTTATTTCCATTTCGAAAACGCGCCGCTTGTTCTAGAGCCGCGCCTACAAAAGAGGGAAACTGAATTTTGTTTGAAGAGGCGTCGTCGGATGCCAGAAACGAGTGATCCACAATTGTTGTTCGACACAAGTCGCTGGAAACGTTAAATGGCGCCATTCGAATCAGCGAAAATTTGAAAGAATTTTATTGATGCCAAATAAATGAAAAACTTACACATTAAATGAATAAATTTAAATATCTTTAAATAAGTTTGTTATTCAATATCTTTACCTAGGAATTTTCATTCTTTATAAATGAATATATTACTTCTGGAGTATATAATTCAGCTATTTTATAGAATAACTAGGTATTTCATGAAATAGCAGACAAACAGTTAAAATAGCAGTTAAATTGTAGAAATAACAGTTAGAGTATATAATACATGAAAATTTCATATTTTAACTAATTATTTTATGAAATGACTAATGATAGATGTTAGATAAAGTTGTTGTTGTTGTGTGTTGCAACACAATGCTTCCTTAAGTTGGATACCTGCCAGTTCGATGGAAGCAACCGGGAGGGAGTTTATGTCATTTAGAAGCAGGGATCAAACAGAAGACCCCATGAATGACTCTCCACTTCCACTTTCATTTGGAAGTCATTGCGACCACGACGTACTTTAAGTGACCTTAGTAAACACGACGGATCTTTTGTTAATTGGGATTCGAACACACTACCTACCACTAACGAAAAACGACGCCCTTAGACCACCGCTACGCTATTTAAATTGTGAATAAATTCATTGAAAGCTCTTCGAATAAAGCAATGAGCCAGACATAATTAAAACGATCCATCAATGTCAGGAGGCCCCGAGAGGAATGGGTGGGCATTGCAGTTACGACATATTTAATTTATTATTTACACATTTAAATTATTATTTACACATGCACAAAGCTTGTAGTACAAAATACTGATTTATCACTACTTTAAAAAAAAACGGTAATCAAAAATACGAGTAAAAGAATACAATTGGAACTAAACTTTAAACTTATTAATATGGAAACATAAAAATTTCGTTTATAGCTTCCAGCTGTGTTCCCTTGCTTTTCCCTTATCGTCTTTCAATAACGACCACGTGGTGGCCTAAATGGTTAGGGCGTCGCTACTAGAAGGCAGTGACTTCGAATCCTGCCTTACCCAAAGATCCACCTTGTTCTCTAATGACGACTGGGGCACGTAAAATATGCTGTGGTCACAATGTCCTCCATGTTTCCATTCCAATAAATACCTCTGGGGGTAGTTGGAGTCTGGCTATGGGTCTTCGCTGGCTTCAATCTCTAAATTGGAAAACCCAGATGGTGCTGCCATCTATGAGCCAAAGCCGCACTTTCACCTTCGTATGAGGGTGCTCTATTTAAAAATGGAAGACGCTCTTTCTGGCTTCATTCGCTCAGTCCATGACACTTAAGCCAAGAATCCATGTTGCAATGCGTGAATGTAAACCTTAGTGTTCTATGAAGGTAGCCATGCCATATCCTGATAATTCCCTGGACAATAATGCAACCACACATTATGCTAGAAATGTTCCAAAATGCTTATCCGCCTGGCCTTGGCCACCACAGATCCCAAAATTTAATATGTCAGCCCCACAGAAAATGTGTAAGAAAAGTCCTATAGAGCATTTTCCACTTCCATCTAATTTACAAGACCTGAAAAGCTACCTACAACATGTATGGGGAATGTGTGGATTCATGTAAAAGCTTATGGAATAAAATATTGATCTTAGGTTTCTAATTCTTTGATCAGAGTCTGCATGACTATAAGAACTTAACATGAAAAGATACTTTTGAGTTAGCAGTAAAACATTTTTTTGAAAAAAAATACTTTTTAACAATTACAATAACAGTTAATATAGCGAACGCAACTATATTTAATGCGTTTTTCTTTATAAATTCTCATAGAAAGAACTACATCTTGGACATTAATAAATGATCATATGAATACACCAGAGCATACTAATTTGAAAAGAGCTAAAATTTCCTCCTTCTGTTTCAAAATTGTAATCCGATAATGGTAAATCAATTTGTGTATGTGTAGGAGGAATAACAGAAACAAAATTCTAATTTTTAATTTAATTTTCAAAGCATCACAACACAAAACAAGTATTTGAAATGCAGTGGAGCCAATACATGCATTCATGAGACCGGCTCTCTTAATTTAGAAGGTTAAATCATTAATGTTGAGTCTCCAATTCTAAAATGGCAAAAGAAACTTAAATAATTATTTAAATATTCATTTTGAGATTGTCGCCTCGAAATCATAATGATCCTATAAAATATGTAGCCAAAACAGAAGTTATTGTTACAGGGCAATGTGTATACGTGCCGCGAGCTTTCTCTGCATTACCCGAAGAGGAACGGCCGGATGTTGTCTCGATGTCTTTAAAATGTAACGATTTTAATTCAACTGATACTTCTTCTTATGCGTAAAATAGTGGTGCCATCTATCGCTCTTAACAAATGTTATTTCAAATATTCAGTAAGTGTTGAATTTCTATTAAGTTGGCTTAAAACTTATAGCATCAGATTTTTTCATGTGTAAAATTATATTTTTTGCATAAAAATTCTTTTATGATTACTTCTGCACTCATTATTCTATGCAGCGAATAGATTTTAGAGTTTATCGCTTGTAATAACTTATTGCGACAAAGAGGCAGTAAAACTTACTTAAATATATACCATAAAAACATTGAATTAAAAAAAATCATAATTTTTCATAAGCGTGGCGTAGGTTTATCAGTCATAAGCACTATCTTCTGCGGCGCCAGTGTATACAAAAGATTAGGGAGGGAATGTTTCTCATGATGTGAGCGTGATTGTTTTCTGATAGGTAGAATATGAAATTGAAGCGCTGCTTATGCAAAAATTGAAGCTGTGCCTTCCACACAAAATGAATTCTACAATGGATCATTCTGAGAGTGGGTCTCCGAGAGGAAAGTTGTCCAAAGTTCCGAGCTCAGTAGACATAGCTCCTGACGTAAAAATCGAACTCGTGACGGAATCGCACGGGGAAGAGTTGTTCCGTCTTACCGACCACAACAGACTGTACCTGAAGGAATGGCTGCCTTGGCTGGATGTTTGCACCAGGAAATCGGACACCTTGAAGTTCATCCAGAGTTCAAATTCTGCCCTTTGCGGGGGCGTAGGTCTCACGTTTGTGATACTCCGCTCAGGAAAGATTGCGGGAACAATAAGCTTCAACAAAGTGGACTGGATCTCTAGGAGAGCTGAGATCGGTTATTGGATCGGGGAAGAATTCCAAGGACTTGGAATTGCAACTTCTGCCAGCTCGGCTCTCATCGACATCGCTTTCAGGACTCTTGATCTAGAGGAAGTGTGCATCAGCTGCGCGTCGGCTAACACTAGGAGTCAACGGGTCCCGATTCGCTTGGGCTTCAAAGAAATGGAATTCATCCCAAAAAAGGAAAATCTGTATGGAATTCAGGTTGACCATAAACTTTACAGTCTGAAAAAATCTTCATGGATTGACAAAAGAGAGAATGATTCCTAGTTGTTAATTTCACAAGGTGCTTTATCCTTTTAAGCAATAAAAATAAAGCTTAAATTATTGAGAATATATCATTGTAAGAGTACTGGGGGGTTATTTTTAACTTAAAATTATTCATAAATTCTCCATTAAGAATTTCAAAAGTTTACATTAGTTATCTTATAACAGAATATTTATAATTAATTTTCTACATAACACCATGAAGATGCTGTACTAAAAGGTGAAACCATTTATTCCATAAATAATCTATTTGTAAAATTATATTTAGCGCTATCCAGCGTTTTAACAAAGACAAGCAGCTATCTTACAAAAATAGAATTATTTTTCACACATTTTTCTACTGAAAACCCCGAAACTGGCATGTTTAACTTCTAATGTAAGTTATTCTAAAAAATACGATTTGTCTTGGTTTACTCTTTAGGTGAATAAGATTTCTTATATGAAATTGTATTTTTTTTCCTAATCGGGTTGCTAAAATATTATAAGCCCCTTTGTTGTGTAGAATATGTTGAACTTATTTGGCATAATTGTGATAAGAGAAATTTTATTATGTAAATCAATGCTAGGAACTAAGCATACTAATTAAATAAATATCACTTTAAATTACTGATGACAAAAAAAAAAAAAATCCTGTTTCAAATAAAAAGTTTTTAAGAAAGGATTACATGAAAAATACTTTTAGGTATTTGTAAAATAACATGAAAGAAAAGTTATTTACTATCTAAGAACCAGACCAATCCTAATATTTTCTTTGTAATATGAAGAATTTTTTTCTGCACCTCCCAGCAGGCAAAGTTATAATCCAAGAGAAATTTTTAAACATTTTCTTCAAGTTAATATCATTTTTTTTTCTCCACAATTATTTAACTAAACTCATCTTTCATTTAAAGTACGAATCTATATCAAATTTTGAACCGTTAAACAGTTTTTGAATGAGTCAACCTACAAAACTAAGCTTATTAAACATATGTTTCTAACTTTTCTTAAACATGTAAAATAGGAGTATCAATATAGAAAGTTTTAAAACTGTTGAAAGTTTATATAGGAAAAACTTTTTAAATTCCTTATGAAATAAAAAAAATGGCTTTTTATTATCTTCAGGCATCTGATGCAAATTCTGTAAATTTTATTATTGTTTAAATTATGTAAATTAAGTTTCTCAATGCAAAAACTTTTTATCATTTAATACATTTTAATAAAAAAAAGGAAACTTTTTATATCTTTAATTTGAATTATTTGATAATATGCAAACTATAGCAATATTTTTATTTACACCTTTTTTTCTACCATCCTTAATTTAAACGACTAAAAATTTAAACACCAAAAATAAATTTTTCAAATATCATTCAAAAGACATTATATAATAATATATTGGTCAATGAACTAGAAACTTTTGAGATTTTCATTTAAATTTTTGTTAAGGATGAAGTATGCAAATTTTTTATGATGTGGTTGCTATACATATTGTTAGAATGCCAGCATACTGCAGGTATAGGAATGCACTTCATGATGAATAAAATGAAAAATCAGAAGATGTTTCACCACTTGAAAAAAGGGTTTATAGTGCCGGATTAGCAGGAGCCCCAATTTTGAAGCTAACAAATCTCATTGTCAGGTTTTCAAAAAGCAGGTATATCAAAAGTTGGAAGGAGAACCTACAGTGTTTTATAGAAAACGTAACTGCTGTTTGAGTAGTTTTGAAACAGTGAGATCAGCATTTCTCAGATGAATAGTACAAAAGAACAGAGATTCTACTACATTTCAAATGAAATAAACCATCAACTAAAGCTTTAACAGATTTTAACTCAAACCATGTGCAGAATCCTAGAAGATAAAAATGCACAGTCGGGTACCTGACACAAAACATTAATTTTTGTCTGAAATAACATATAAAATTTGTTTGCTGTGGTGTAGGAAAGAAATCACTTCATACCTGGGGATTGGAAACAAGTAATGTACTTGGATGAATCACATTACACCTTATTTTGCATTAACAGAATAAATCGTATTTGGCAAGTCCCATGAATCTATCTTGAATTACTAACAGTGTAAGAATTTAATGGGAATATTATAATATAGGAAATATTCTTCTATCATGGAAGTTCCTTGAAGGTAAACAGCCATGAGATGCCTAGATATACTTTGATCAAGGGCACCATACAATGTTCTATCTTTACCCTGATGGATAATTCATGGCAATAAAGCAACTTTGTCATAAGTGTTCAAAATTGGTTTGCTTAAAATCAGTTAGCATTCCTTCGCTGGTGACACTGTAGACTCAGATCTCAATCCCATAGAAAATGTGTAGAATGATGGGAAGATCCATCCAACAGCCAATGCATGGTATTCTCTGAATATAAATACATTTCAGAAGTATGTAAACTTGATACCCAAATAAATAAGAGCTATTATTCATGCAAAATGTGATCCAATAAAATATTGATCCTGAGTTGATTGGTTGGAGTGTATGCATTAAAAAAATTCAAATCAATAACAGACAATTTAACAAATATGTAAAAAAAATACATTTATTAAAACAGATTATCCCAGAAATTTACAAAATACAACCAATACTTCAGGAAGCAGAAGCTCCTTCTTTATGGACCACTATACCTTTCTGTATTAAATCTGGAATTTCAACAGCAAGCCATGGACCAAGCTGGAAAGCAAAAACAAGATAAGAAAACTCTAAATTTATTATTTTAGTAACTAAAACTAAGCATTAGAAAAAATAAAATTTTCTATGTTTAAAAATGAATTAAAATTGTCAGAAATGTTGGCTGAAATTCTGTAAATTCCATTTCCCAATGCAAAAACTTTTTATCATTTAATAAATTTTTTTAATGAATGCAACAAACACAAATGGCATAAGTGAACCATAATTAATATCCTTTCATATCATCTATGTAATAAAAGATAATAATCAGCATCTGTTTCTTAATTACTGTTTAATACTCTAAATTCAGCTAAGAAATCCACTTGGTAATAAAAGAAAGTTGGAAATATTTAAAACTTGTTTGCCAAAGTAGACTAATATATATATATATATATATATATATATATATAATAAATAAAAAATTTTTTTGTTATTAAAGGTAGCATATTCAAAGATACTAAACAGCTACATGCAGTAACAGACTAAACTCTATTAAATAAAAATTATAGTTATTAGAATGTACAGTCATACAAAATTTGAAGAATACAGAGAAAAATTAAAATTGGAATACTTGATAATGCAACACTTCTCTCTAAAGAAAATCAGTCACTTGCAACATTTGCATTAAGAAGTAAAAAAAAAAAAAATTTTTTTTTATCCAAACAGTGGAAATTTAAATAAAGTATCTAATGATTTTATATAAAAAAATTCAATGTTTCTCAATGGGATGTTTGCAACATTGTTTAACTCTTTGAAATAAAAATACATTATTTGAATAAGAAATTTGCTTAACACCCTTTTATTATCGAGGGCCTTTTGTTTATGTTACTTAAGATTAGTAATTATATTTTAGGAAGTTAATTAAGATTTAAATCCAAAACTTCTGATTATTTATAAAATAAACTTAGTAGAAAATAAAAGATCATATTTTTTTATTGACATAATAAAACTATTTACTGCTGCTTTACATAAAAAGAGATAATACATTTTTTTTCCTTCTGCCCATTAGCTTAGTTTTTTCCAAAAACTGTGAAATTTCTCTTTCAGAGCCTGTGTAATAATAAATTACAAAACAGCTTTAGAAAAATGGAAGATTTTTAAACATTAATTTCAATCTAACAGCATGAAAATTCTAGTCTTGCTTTCAAAAACAATTTGATTTTGGCAGTTTTCCTTATAAAGATAGATTTTGATAAACTTTAAATCAATCACTTTTGATATTGTCAGCCTAATAAATTTTTCAAACTATATCACTTTCAATAGTTTTATTTCATTAAAAATTTATGACTTGAATCTTCAAGACACAAAGTTATTTAAATAATAACATAGTCACTTTAAAGTATGTATAAATTGAAAGATATCAAATGCAAAATTATTTTGGAATGAAAAGAAATATTTTTTTCTTTCTTTTAATTCCATTTTTTTTACCTTTCATTTCTTTTTAAAAAGAATGAAATTCTGAATAAAGATCATATTGCACAGAAAAAATATTTGTTTATAAGGGCATCAATTTGTGAAGATAACATTCCTGAATACACAGTTATCAGATTAAACAATAGACAATAAAAAGATAAGCATTATAATTAAAATAGTGATCTATATTTTCCTAGCAGAAAAGTTTCATTACAACCATTAGCCTTCAAAATCTCAAAAAGTGTGGGATATTATATTAGAAACATTTTTCTCAAGCTATTTACTAGCGTATGTAGAATATCCAACTTTGGAACATTTGGAACATTTTTTCACTTGGAATCATTTTTGTATAGTAAAGAACATTTCCTGAATAAGTTTAAGCATTCCTATTTTTTATAAAAGAAAAATAGCTGATAGAATTTTTTTTTTCAATAATAAAAAATATTATGGGTATTTAAAAACAGTATTTGGAATAAAACAATGGCTAGCTCTGGAAACCATTAAAAAAAGAAGAGCACAACATAAAAACAGTTACAAATATTATAAAAAAGGAAAGGAACACAATAATTGACAATTTGAATATAATAATTGATAATTTAATGGGGCAGTTGTGGCTTTCTCCATTAAAGATATGAATTGGAATTTAAAAAAAGGCACTTTTAACTTAAAATGAACACAGATGATTGTTTTGCTTTTAACTTCAAATGAACACAGATAATTTTACAATCTCATTCAGGAGAATAAGAATGTCTATCCTCACTTAAAACATCTTTGTTTCTAAAAGTGACAGAAGTCAGAATTAATGAGTTTATTACAAATCCTACAGCATATACAAAATTCATTTTCTATTTACATATTTTTCTTTAATTAGGTCAAATATGTGTTTGATTAGGTACTTAATTTAATGATTGCGGTTCATAATAAATGCATGGAAGAAACATAAAACCACATAATTATCAATGGAAAAAATTCATTTCATGGAAAATATAAATGATGACTATTCATATTCTATGTAGTTTTTTTAAAATAATTTTGAAATATAGACTTCATAAAAAGGAGAATAAACCCCATATTATAAGTATTATGAAACCCCTGAACCAAATAAATGTTTATTATATAGAATTTTTAAGACATTAATTATAAACAATTAATATAAATGATAGACACAAAATATTGAAATTAATATAGTACATCAACTATAAACTTACCCCTAATGCCATTGCATGCGCTATACCAAACTTGGGAACATTTCGTCCCCACAAAGGTTTGAAATGATCTGTTAAACATATCTTTCCACCTCTATAAACAAAAAAGGTGAATATGAATAAAAAATAGTCTTAAGTTTAATTCATCATATGGTATTAGATATATATATATATTTTTAAATTTACACAATTATTAGAATGTTCTTAAAAGAATAATAATTTCAAATGATCATTTCTCTTTCAATTTTAAATAAGACATTTTCAGAGTGAAATCAAGAGTTCTAAAAACAATTTTTACGTACAACACAAGACTTTTAAGTATTACCCAAGACTATTTCATTGCTGAATGAAAACAAAAAATAGTATGAAACAAAAAGTACAAGATTTTCTTAAACATTATGCACTGCACAATTAAGAAAAACATCAGGTGTAACATAACTAGACAATAGTCAATTTTGGACAGAAAAATTACAAAAAAAAGTGAAGGGTATTGTTTGTATATTTTTCTTTATAAATCTGCAAAAACTATGCTACAATTGTCCCTGATTCTGTGGCAGTTAAAGAGATATCAATACCTTAAATGATTATTTTCCATATAATTCAAAATTAATTATAGTTTTTTTTTAAACAATGAAATATTTATGCTTATCTTTCAACAGCATTCAACAGATACAATTATTAAATTTGTTTCAAGGTCAAAATTGAAATTTGGATGTGAATGAATAAATGAATTTGTAAAAGTTTTAATATTTTGGCAAATAGTAATTACACAACTACACTTACATAAATGGAGGAAGACTACTATTTTTTTCTTTTTCATATTCATAGTTTGAAATGATGTGACAGTTGAAGTAATTTTAAATGTTGCTACATTTTTTTTATCTTTGAATAATTTTAACTTGGACAATTTTTCATTGTTCTGGGGAAAAAATTTGATTAAAAATAGGGAAAATATTTGGTTTAACATATTATATATACATGTGTTATGATTCAGGACAAGTGTTTTCACAAATTTTGGTGGAATAGCAGCACTATTGATTTATTTGCTTATTGCACATTCATTATATTTGCACATATTTGTATACATACAAACACCTTTTATAAGTCACAGAGGATAAGATTATTATATTATGCCAAGATTTGATTATTTTCTATTCCTTTTAATATTCTAATACATGGCAAAAAAAAAAAAACTTTAAGATATTTTGTGAACAACAATGAGCAATATGAATATTGTAGAACATCAAATAGTTATACTTAATGTTCTGTATTTCCATATTGCTCATTCAAATTGTTGTAAAATATTTTAATAATATTTCAGATATCTTTTTTTTAATTTCACAATAATATTATTGTTTAATGTTTTTATGTAAATAATCATTTTTACTATCTTTCATTAAATTTAAATTGATTTGACAAATGTTGAATGTTTAATAAGAGCCGTCATAAAGCAAATCATTTTTACATGCAAGTCACATTTCTTTCACCTAGAAGGTTAATTCCATACTATCTTCTACTATATTTTATTACTCACCGATACATTTTTGCTGTTTTACCATCTAGTTCTGGAATAGCTATTTCTGGAGAAGTGCTAGGATACGTTACAGGTATCTGCAAAGTAAGTTTAGAAATCAATTAGCAAAAGAAAATAGCACTAGTTGGATGAAAAAAAAATATATATGTGAACAAATGTTTTATGTTTACATTAAGTAATTATAAAATTTCCACAAACAGAAAATATACACCTAAATTAATATTTGAATGAGAAAAAGCAAAATTATTCCTAACTAATATATGATAGATGTTGGACTAATAACACTGGAAAGATTCTGATAAGAGAGCTCTATTCTAAGAACCAAAAATAATTACAATATAGTCATTAGTTGAGTAACCTTGGATAATATTTGTTCAATATATGCTAACATTTTATTTCATCAACCCATTTTATCCCGCCTCATTTAAAGGACAGCTAAAAAATAACTTATATCAGTATTGATGCAAATATTTTGTCAGCTGGAACATGCAGCAAAGTGCCAGCTTTTGCTAGCATGGGTTATATGTCTAGCCTCTTCCATTAGGACATTTTGCTTATTCATCACATTAGTGTATAGTGGCTTGTATTAACAATTTGTGGTTGCAGAATTCATGCTCAGTTTACTTTGGACACTTGGTTGACTATATTTTAAGTAAAAGTATTTTATTATCACCCTGATCATTAATTAGAGCTGTTATTAAGTCTTAAAGCATTATTTTTTAACTGTCTTCTAAATAGGATTATGGGACAAAAAGTATTTGTATGCAATTGATGTGTTCTTTCTCTCTATACAATTAAGAGTGAATAAAATAGTTTTTCTTTAGTGTTTCATCCTTGCTGAGTTATGTCAGTGCAAATGTTTTTGAAATTAGACGAAACAATAGAACAATTCAATAGTTTAGATTCAGAAGAAAGTGATATTGAAATTGCTGTGTTACCAACAGATGCCAGTGAATTGATGAAGATGAAGGGGATGAGAATAAAGTGAATACTTGTGAGATTATTGTAAGTGATGTTCCTTGGTCATTAGACTGAAAAGTTTCCAGGCTAAATCATGCACAGGCTCTAGTGTTTCTACAACAAAGAATAGAAAAAAGATAAAAGATATCAGTAGTCTTGGTCAAAGAATAAATTATTGCAATACACAAATGAGGAAATACGGGCTAAATCAACTGCAAAAAAGATATTACTCCAACAGAGCTTTTTGAGAAATTTTATTCCAGTGGTCTACAATCACATTACTAAAGAAAACTGCAAAGTGCAACAGATTTAAAAGTTTAAATCTTATTTACACTCTGTGGACAATGGAACTGTAAGTTAACATGTTCAGAATATATCCTTTAAAATAATATCTTTGTTTGCCATACTCAATAATTTTATGAAATTTGGGCACTTTTCTGCAAATCTCAGCATTGAGGAAATGATGATCATGTATTATGGTAGGAATAGTCTGAAACAGTTAATCTGAGGTAAGTCATTATGTTTTGGATATAAGCTTTGGGGTCTCTGTGGAAGTAGCGGATATTGTAACAAATTTCTTCTCTATTGCTAGAACCTGATGCAAGAAATTAATCTCCTTCGGGTACTCAGAGAGTGATTGAAAAACACAATTATACTTAACAAAATATAATAAATGAACTTTTATCTCCATGACAATTCTCGTACAATTTCTTCATTTCAGTATAAATGTTAAGTGCAAAATTTCATGGAAATTTTACATAAAACTTTTGAAATTTTGTAGTATACCATAAAAAGTTTCATTTCACTGAAAACTAAATTTTTACTCTTCTTGCTTATAAATAAACATTCCATTTTACTTAAAAAGTAAAAAATTTTATAAATTCCTTTAATAAATACATAGAAAATTTATTTTTATAGAACTTGTATTTGACACAGTAAAATGACAAACAAAAGTAAAGAAGTTTTATAAAAAATTTGCCTATGTTTTAATAGTTTTTTAAGAAATTTATCCCATAGAAAAATCTGAGAACCCATAGAAGAATCTGATCTAAATAATAAAACAAAAGAACATCATTAACTGAGAAGTAAATTTTTCACATGGTAATAGTAATAAATATATAAAATATAAAATTTCTTATATAATAAAATTTTAGATAATTTAAAATATAAAAGATTCCACTCTTATATTAGAAATATTCTTTTCCTAAAAGATTTTTCACTTTTAATTTTTTCATGCAATATATTAATTTTTAAAAAATTAACTATTAACTTTTTCTGTTTGTTTAAAAATTCAAATTATTAAAAAATTCAAGGCTGTCAAGCCGAATTTCCTTTTGATGTATTTAATATTTTTGCCTAAATATAAATCCTTTTATAATAGATATCAATACACTTGAGCAAAAATTTACTCTGTTACTCTAAACAAAAATTAATTTTAAAATTAATTTAGAAAAATGGTAAAAATACTAAGTTTTAAAATTTTTACACCTTTTGAACACATTTGAGAAGTATATGCAAACAAATAAATGTTTCTTATATATTAAAATAGCAGATTTGCTTTTGTTTGTCTCTCAATGGTAATTTTTTGTACAAGAGAGCTAATTAGACTGGTGGTAACAAACTTCTTACAAACAATAATAATAAATGATCAAAAAGCATCAAAGACATTATTTAATTTATTCACATTTACACCTAAGTGAAATGTTTACCTAAAGTGGGGGAAAAAAATTTAAAAGCATAATGACAAAATACGCCTTTTTAAAACTGTTTTGAATTACATAATTTGGCAATATAATTAACTCAAAATCACTGCACCTTATTTTCCTGCATAATAATCTTCACCTACTCATTATTCGCAAAACCATTTTATGAGTAAAAGAATCAAAAGCATCGCATATGATTTGTGTGTATAATTCTGCAACGGCGCATGATTTGTGGTATTTTTGTTTTGGCAAGTAATTAAAAATATATACTGACACTAATGAGGCATTACATAAAATAAACAATACACAGCATGATTAAAAATAAATTGTGCAGAAGAAATACGAAAATATTTGTTTGGATCTGCCTTAATGTACGGTGCGATAAACTGATATGAAAGCACTATATCAAACATCAAGAGTGACGATTCCAAGAAGATTTCAATAAAACTTATCTATTTTCAGTTTTTAATATCTTTTAAAACATGGTTATGCATATTTTAAAAATTTTTTTACACTTTAAAAAAATATATTTTAAACATTTGTTTCATTAATTATTAAATAAAAAATATTGATTATTTCAAACAGCAGATTGGATAAAATTTTTCTTTTGTACTGCACAGACTTTGTTTTTCACCTTACATTAACTTGTTTGTTATTATATTTTATTTGCTTTTTCTATAACTTCTAGTTTAAAATCTGCTTATAAGTTATACACTTTTGTTTCCACATTACATTACATGAATTTAAACATTTTCAGTATGAAAAGGCTCGGGTCAAACCAAAATGCTAACAGTTGTTGTTGGTTTGAGTTTTATGGTATAAGGTCTGAAAAGAACATGCTGCACCAAAAATTAAATCTTAAAGAAAACCTTGTATAAAACCCAAGCTCAACATTTAAATACAAAAATAAGTGTATATAATTTAATTAAAATCTAATTAAGTATAATTTATAAAAGGAAAGTAGAAATGAAAATTCACAATATTAAATTTATAAAATTTAAATAAAATCAATTGCCTTTAAAAATGCAAAAACAAAATGCTAAATGATGATAGCCAATAGCAACTGTAATCTCTTCAAAGAACTGAATTCGTTCATGAAAGTAGTTTGATAAAATTGATTATAGCTGAAATAAATCAACCAAGTTGTGGTAACATTTGTTATTTATTTTATAAAATATAAACAGCATTTCTACCCAAAACTTTACTGTATGCTTTTCAGAATGATTTTTTATCAGATTATCTATGGTGGCGTTTAATTTGCACAACAAAATTCAAAATAATGCATAGCTTGCGGATTATATACAAGAAAATATGATAATTGCCAAATTAAGTAACTAATCAATAAATGTTACTAAAGCTTCGGCTTAATTCTAGTATACATAATACAGATATTTGAGAGAGCAATAAAATTTGCGACTTGATCTGTATCTTACAAGTAAATACCAAATGTACTAAGCCTGTAGATTAATGCCCCAAAATGGATTAGTTCAAAAATTCAATGACATGTTTTTATATGCCCAATTCATTTGCAGTTTTAGTAATGCTTGAAGCTTATTTTTATTATTTTTTTTAAAGTATATTTTTAAATAGCTGTGTGAGACATTTTTATTATTTTCTTTAATTTAAAACTAGTTTAGATGCTATAATTTTATAAAGTTGTTTAATTCATAATCTATATTTTTAAAGGTTATTTTCAAAATTTCTTTTTAATTTGGGGAAATAGGGAAGTAAGTGATTAAAAAGTACATTTACTTTGTGTTATTCTATTTATTTTGCGATTTTATGTAGTAAAATACGTATAATTTATTAAGTACAGTACAGAAACATTTGAGACATGTTGTTCAACTGTATTACTAGATTACTTAATTAAATGTGTTATTTTAAGAAGGATGCTCATACTATGTTAATCAGAAATCCAAGTTTTCATAAGCCTGCATGTTATTTATGTTATTAATTTAGAATCAAAACACAATTGTTATTACCTGCATGGTTTTGTAACATGCAGTGTATTTTTAAAGTGTTCATACTGTTTTGATTAATTAAAAAATTTATTAGAATTGTATTTTATTGACCAATTACATATAATAGTATTGACTTTTAGAGATTCATATTTATTACAGTATTCTTCAGTAAGCAAATATTGATATCTGCTTACTGAACTAACATTAAAAATTTTGATATCTGAAATTGTAAATAATGTGAAATAGTAATATTTAAAGTTTAAAATTGAGCACAATCTGGACTTTGAAAATTGCCATTTTACCTAGTGGATTTGATGGGTTATTAATTTTAAGACATTTAGAAATCTTGTAATTTTGGTAACAGATTAGGTAAGCACACGAGCTTGGTAAAAATTCAAATTTTCTTGCCAAACGCAGCACAGTTATCAAACCAGCCTAAACTATGTCACCATTGCAATATCCAGTAAATAAATTCTAATTGTACTTATCTTTAAGTTTGTAATTGCGTGCTATTTCAAATTCCAAGTAATAAAATTTCATTCTAATTACTTACTACGGAAATATTAAAACGTTAATAACTAGAAACTAATTACACAAAAATTACATAATAAAAACAAATATAAACTAAGTATAACATAGTCTACAATAGGTGATAACCAGGCAGTAAATATAAAAATCTGTAACGTAAAAAAATACATTCTATACAAAGTATAAATATACATTCTTAGAAAAAACACAGTTTCTAATCAATCAACATTATTCAGATATATGTACAAATACAAGAAATATTTATAAACAATATTTAAATATAAAATAAAACAGCAATACTATATAAAAACATAAAATAAAATAATACATAAACCTTGCTGCTTGCAGAATCATCTGCATTGTCGATTACAGATTTTATAGCTGCCAAAAACTCATTCATGATATATTTGGAATGGTTACGTGGTCACATATACTCCATGAGGAAAAATAATAATTTAAAAAAGTAATACAAAATCATGAAAATTAATTAATTTTTTTTAAACTAGCAAAAAATATTTTTAATTATGAAACTTGAAATAAAAAATTTACTGCAAAATAATCTTCAAAAATGTAACTTTCAAAACATAATTATTAAATCATTCACTTCAAAAGTTTAGACAGTAATCAAATAAAAACAAATTACTAGTCAAATGCTGTAAAGGTTACTAATACACAAAACAAATTTCATGCATGTTATGTCATAAAACGAAAGTTACATCCTACAAATGCATTCCAACACAGTAAGCTAGTCTGGTGCACATCTTTACCTGTACAGGCACAAAATTTTAGACCATAAGTTTGCTATAAGTGACGTTTTTTAAAATTGTACCAAAAGAGTTATGCATGCCAAGAATTTATCAAAGCATATATACTTTTATTAACAATACCAATAACTAGATTCTTCACTTTCTGAATCATAGATTTATTTAGATATACTTACATCAAATTCTATAGAAAATTCATACTTCATAAGCTCATGAATATGCCAACATTTGCCAAACCATTGTGTTCCATCTTTGTTCGATTCCAGGCGAAACCAATCGTTATCACTATCTTTGTTATTTTGAACATACTAAAATAAATTATCATAAAATATTAAATCCAAAAGATAAAAATAGGTAACATACAAATATTATTAAAAAGTATATATGATAGAGTAATTACAATTAGTCATAAAAAATAAATGTATTAACAATATTAAAGAATGTAGAAAATAAACACTCCAGATTAGAGATTGTAAGTGGCCTAAAGGTAGGAAAGAAGAAATTATCAAGGCAATTTCCAATAATATACTTTCATATTTGAAAAAAAATTAAAGATGAAGAATGAATCAATATAAATGCATTAAAGTGAAAAGCACTATAAAAAGATTAAATAACTACTAGTGTTGTAATAAAACCACTAGTGTTGGGATTTTTCTCAAATTGAAGTAAATCTAAGCAGAGTATGAGAAAAGAAAAATCACATTTAGAAACTATTACATAACTTTTACAAACATCCACACCTGAGGTGGAAATCAAACAAGACATATGCTGAACTGAAGATTGGACGGCTATAAATTTAGCTGCCAGCTTCATAAAAATGCATAAAATGTACTAATAGAGATGTTTCACAGTTTATGTTCTTAATTACTCATAAATTATTAATTTTAAAATAGACTTCATGAAATGCCATCGTTGCAAAATAAAAGATATCTTTACGTAAAAGTTCAATTTCTAATTACATTCATAATTAAATTAATACATAACTAGACAAACAATAGGCAATATAAAAAGCAACAAATTTTATTACAGAATTCACTCATAAAATAATAAATCATAATCAATTTTTACCTGAATTAAAGCTTGATATTCCTCTTTTAAGCGAATAGGCCATAATTCTTTGTCTCGAGGACCAGCTTTTGTTTTAAGAAGTGGAATCTTACTAAGAGTTTTTCTAGTGCCTTCATCAACCATATTGTAGTAACTAAATGAAAATAATTTAAATTAAAATTTACGAAAATTAATTAAAAAAAGATTTAAAAACAATTCTTAAATCAAACAAAAAGTATTATTTCAAGATATCAAAAAAATTCTTAATTCGAAACTAACAATTACAAATCTATAAGCAGCGATCAAGTAGATCAATAGAGACTAGACGAGACCACATCACCAAAGTTACAGTTTACAATGAATTGTTCAATTATAGTCATTTAATATAATTAATGTGTTCATTTAATTCAAATAATATGATGAATGAAAGTTTCATATTTTGTTTCTATTGATAATTTAATCATATTTTTCTTTCTTGTTCTAAATAATAGTACATCAGTGATTGGAATAATCGATTCATTTTATTTATAAGAAATGTGTTGGCAATTAACACGTTTGAAGGTGAAAACAGTTCTTGCTAGAATTATCTTGCTGCTTTGAAAGTTAGAATTTAAAATGATTCTTTTAAGGTCTTTGATTTTAAGTCGAAGTAAGTTACTATAAAATTTCGTATCATACGTGCATATATTTTTTGATAACATATCAAAATTTATTTTTTTAAAAATGGAAACATACATAATCATCGTTTTAGTTTTAAACTTCCTATCTTAAAGTCAATTACAAATGCAAAATATACGTAATATCAGCTGTACACGTTAAAATAACTATGCATTTTTTTTTTATTGAAATTCAGATTAAAATGCACTTTAAAATGTCCTATTCATCAAGCATTCCTAACAGTAGTTGAAGTGCAATGAAAAACCTATGTTAGAAGTATTTTTGATACAAAATATTGCTTAAAAAATATTTCATACGAGTTTCATCGTGACTGATGACTTGTTAAAGAATCGTTCGTGACACCTTGAACTAGAGCGAAGCCGTGATTTCAGTTTTTAAACACATTTTGGTTGTTATTTTCCACTTTAATATAATCGGTATCGTTAAAACATAAAATGTTTAGTGAGTATCCCAAACCTGAATTTCAGTGTATAAACATTAAAAATCTCAAAACTTGTAAATTTTAGTATACGATCTATATAAGTATTAGGCCTATTTATATTATAACTATATAAGACCTATTTAGTATTACATTTACAAAATGCTAAAAGCTCTAGCAAAATCACAATAAATGTAAATAATCTAGGAATTTAACACCAAAATTATTATTCATTTTAAATCTCATATCGATTTATCAATCAATATAATTAATGATGAAATCAAAAATAGATAATTAATAATGAGACTACACATTTCTTTATCTGAAAACTTTAGATTTTTTATAATACTGATAGATTTGCTTGCTCAATTTTTGGGCATTGAATTTTTCACTGAATCTAAATTGAAAGATTATTCTTGAATCTTTTTAATGGTTGAACACTTATACAACATTTTAAGATATATTTTTTCTTAATTATTATTAACACTAACTAAGAAAACTTTTGAGCTTTGTTTGTTCTCATTAATTTTCTTATTTACATAAACTAACATAAAAATATTTCCTATTCATATTTAAAAGCTTATTGAGTTTATAAATAAACAGGGAATTGTTTATCACTTCTTTTCCTTTGCACATTTCATATTAACTTCAATAAATTTATTTACAAAATTGTAAATATAGTAAAACTAATGTGTAAATTCTGGTTTTGAATTTGTGATTGTTTATTTACAAATGATTTTTATTTTAAAGAAAGTTAATTTCAATGTGTAATTTAGAGAAATCCATTTGTATTTAAGAGTAAACACATCCATTTTTATTTATTACTAAAAGTTAAATTGTAAATAAAAATACACACATTAAGGTAAACTACAACTATATATTTTGCTGATTGATTCAATGGAACTATTCACAATCTCCCTTTCAACAAACAAAACTTTATAAATTAAGTTTTTCAACTGAAATTAAACCAATTACAGGACGATGGCTCAAATTTTAGTTTTTTCTTCTTTTTATGTTATTGTGTACTTATTTTTCCTTTTCTATGTTCTTGCTCAAAGAGAGGACAAGAGTCCAATTTAGTACCCAAGTTCTTTTCCATCAAATGTCTGATAACCAAGTGTCTTCGACTATTGTTCCAACAATGTCTGCATGTGTTGCTTCATTGTTCAAGAATAAATTAAGTTCTCAGGCATTTTACAATAAAAAAATCAAACAAAATAATTGAAAAATAACAGCATAAAAAGTGGAAAAGAGGACTGTCAGAAATTAATGTTTGCAAAAAGATATTTCTAAATTTTAGTTTTGAAGTGGGAATTAAAATTATCATTGTGGGAGGGTAAGGGGCATATTCTTATGTATACAATATGTATCTATCCTCTCTGTACATATAAACCTTTTTATGTTCTTTACAAACATCAAGCAGGTGTAGAATTTGGCACCTTAGTTCTTTCTCATCAAATGTTTGATAATCATTATCTTAAATTATTGTTCTTTGAAAAGCAGAGTCAGTTTTTCTGTTCCATTTATGTTGATTGCAAGCAACATTAATTATTTTTGCTTTTTTAACTCTATTACATTTATGACCTTTAAAGCTAAGTTTTCTTTTGAGTAAGATCTTAAAAAACAAACCTGTGTCTCATCTGCATTGAAAATACCTTTTGGCTCATAGTCGAAAATTAAGGATTTCAGTACTCCTTTCCATTCAAATTCTGAAATTTAATTTGCAGTTTCACTTTAACCACAGTTTTCTAGAGTTCAGTCTCTGATTTTAAATTTCTAGGCCAACCATCAGATGTTTGAAATCTTTTATATTCAGTTTCGTAGCAAAGCAGTTGGATAATAATACATAATTTCAATGTCTTTAAGATCATGAGGAATGCTCATTTTTTTGCAACCAAGTAAGCAAAAACTTTTTAATTTAGGATGTTTTTCTACAATATTTTCAAGAGGGAACCTTTTTGTTGGTACTGTTTACTTTCTCCAAAGATTTTAGACGTATTGAAAGGTTGTTCTTTGAAACTCCATACTTTTTATTTTATTTATTTATTATTTATTTTTTTTTTTTGGCAATTTTTGTCTTTAATAGTTTTTAGTCTACATGTATTAGAATTTTTGGTACTTACGTATTATCGCAACCAGGTTGGCGCGATTTAGGTTTGAGTAAGAAAGTATGAATAGAAAGAAAATATACATTTATTAATTACAGATAATTTTTAATACAGTTTTTTATATTATTTTGTTTTAAAATATAAAATAGCAATTAAACCCTTCCGGTTTCGAATTTGAATAAGTTGCAGAATTATTTTTTCGGCGAGAAATCTTTTGGCTATTGCTTTTAGCACTGATTGAAAACCGTCTTCGCCATTAACTTCATTGCCTATTTGGCGATTTATGCGAATTTTGGCCTGGTTGTGTTCATACGTAAGTACCAAATTTTCTTTTTACAACGACTTAAACGCATTCATTTCTACAACTGTGACAAATCTTTAATGGAACTCCATCTCAACAAATAAAGCTTGATAAATTAAGTTGTTCAAATAAAACAAAACTAAGTATAAAACAACAATGTTCAAACTTTTAGAGTTTTGCCCCTTTCGATGTTCTTATGAGTCAAATTTGACATCACAATTCTTTCCCTAACATCTGGAATGTCTCCGCATGTTACTTCAATGTATCTGAATGAATTAAGTTCTTAGGCGCTATGTAATAATGAAATCAAATAAAAAAATTAAAATGTTAACAAACCACAAACAAAGGTCCATAAAAAAGATTTTTCAAAATTTTAGCTCCTAAATGTGGATTAAAACAATTTGTTTACGCTGTCAGCATATTAATTAGCCACTAGCTTGTAAAAACATAAGTGTTAGTAAATTAGAGGTTTGTAAAAACTTATTTACTGTAACATTTAGTGTGTTAATATAATATAAAATGTGGATAGGAAAGGATTTGAATTAAATTTCCTATTTATTTTTTAAAGTGAATTTCTGTTGATAATATTTCTATGTTAAACTTTATGCTATGGGGAAGTCAAAGGGAATAAATAAAATACTTTCTTTAATCCTGGTTACATATTTTAAAAAGTTACACTTTTAAGATTTGTGTAAAGAACTAATATTAAAAATGTTTCAATAAAATGTTAAAAACCTTTTCAATTTTAGATTTCGGGGAACAAAATATTCATTGACAAAGAAAAAATTAGTATTTTATAACACTGATGACAGTGTTATAAAAAAGTAAATTGTAATCAGATAAAGAAGATATATATAATGTCTCAGTATTAATTATGTATCTTTGAATTTATTTGTAAAATAAAAACAATTTCAATATTGTACAAAACCATTTAATAACAAATAAAATGGAATGTACTGAAAATCTAGAAAATATTAAATGAGAATGCATGATGTCTATTTGAAATCAATTTTAAATCTCCTATAATTTTAAAAGTTAAATGTCAAAATATATATCCTGAGATAATAATTTCTGGTACTTACGTATTAACGCAACCAGGCCAAAATTTGCATAAATTGCCAAATTTGGCAACCTTACGTGTTATACGTGGTTTTTCGTAAAGAAATTATTTTGCTTGCTGGTTAGATTGAATGGCGTGAAATACTTTAACTATGGGTATTTGGGATCTGCCTGCGAGTGAAAAAGAGGCTGTTGAATTGTTACAGGCTGAATTTCATTTGTGACAGCAGTGCGCTTCATTTATTGTTGGTGTAAAGAGTTAACCTCAATTAAATTTTATGCAGAAGAGATGGGAATTGCTGACAAAACTGTTATAGATTGGAACAATTACATGTGGGGGGAGATATGTGCCCTTGAAATGGATGAAAAAGAACGAAAGCAAATAGGCGACGAAGGACTTATTGTGGAAATAGACGAAAGTTTATTTGTAAAAAGAAAAAATAACACTGGGCGTGTACTACCACAGTAATGGGTTTTTGGCGGAATTTGCCGAGAAATGATAAAAACTTTTTTGGTTACTGTACCTAACAGAAGCGCCGTTACCCTCATGAAAAATATCAAGGAAGGAAGCATTATTTATTCAAATTGCTGGAAAGGATACTTTCTTACTCAAACTTACAAATCGCGCTAACCTGGTTGCGATAATATGTAAGTACCTAATTTCTTAAGTAAAAATAATTTATTAAAATCATAACTAAAATTAAACCTTAAGTTCTTCATACTCATTTTCTATTGAATAAAAATTTGAAAAGTAATGTATAATGAAACAAAATTGAAATCTAATGTTCAATGTCCTAGTTAAATCTTTTTCCTCTCACTTCTAAACCAAAATTTGTATTAAAAATAATAAATTGAAAGGAGAAATAACTATTTAATATATTAAATTCTGAGATCTGAAAATACAAATTGATTACAGTCCCAGTAGCTCCTATTAAATGGTAAAGCTCCTTGGATTTATGTACAATGGATTGATCTGTTGACAAATTGATTGGTTAGTAGAAAACTCTTAGCTGTGACTAATTTGTTACAAACTAGGAATAAAATTCTCAAAAGAGTACCAAAGGTTCTGATATTTAATTCTTTCCTATAAAATATTGCATATCATTTTTCTACTTGAAAATCAAATTTACAATTACCAACAATCTCTTATTTTATTTTCACTAATAAATGAGTTATATTAAATATCTTATTTTTTTAAATTAATATCTTGTAATGATTTTGGATAAATTTTTATTTTTCAGATCTTGCCAATGTTTTTGCTTTACGCGCTTTAAGTCCCACTCAGTAAGTATTTATACTGTGAATATTTTGCTCATAGTTATATTCATAATTTTTTCCATTTTAAATTTGTTTGAGTGTTTTTTGTAATGATTAATGAATTTTCTAAGATGCCTGAAAAGTATTTTTACAAGGAATAATTAAATAAGATTGATGATTTTTGTATTTTTTATTTTATTTACTGTTAAAGTAAATATACTTAATATGATTATTAGTAAATATATTTGCTTCTTATTTATTGTTGCTAATTATTCTAGTTTATTGAATAATTTCTGTATTTAAGTTATGTTGATTATAGCATAAATTTTACTAGAATGAAGAATGGATATTTTCTATGTTTTAGAGCATTTAATATAAAAATATAAAGTATTTCATGAGCAAAGTATGGATTGTTGCTAAGCATAAAAATCCTGAACTGCAAATACGAGAAGGTTGAAAAAAATGAGCTACTTTTATCATACATGTGATAATTTATGGAAATCCATTCTATAAAAATATAATGTGCCAAATGGAAAAGTATAATAAAAATGATTAAGTTGAATAATGAAATTGTTTTTGACTGTTATTATATTATTCTCATGAAATAAAAGATTTTTTGAAAAGTGCTTTCTGGTTGTTGTGCCTAAACTTTGGTATATTTCAGTTCAAATCTCTGATGATAATTGTAAAAAGATATAAAGAATTTTTTGTTTTATTTTTTAAGGTAATTATGTTGAATATGATGCCTGGTTGTTAATATATATTTGTTAATCATAATAAATACAAGTCTTTGGGAAAAAGCCATATAAGGGCTGTAATTTAAAAATTGGGGGGGGGAAAAAAACTTTGAAGAATAATGTTTTAAACTTATTTTTCAATTTATTTTTTTTAATAAAAATAATTAGTAAAATTCTGGTTTAGGTTATCTTTATCATTTTCCCAAATAAGGATATATTCTGTAATTTATAAATATTTATTTTTTATTAAAATAACTTACTTTTAATTACATTAAGATATTCTCTTTGAATTTCAGCATTCTATTATTTCATTTCTCTAATAAATGTGTATTTGAATCACCAATTTATTTTTTGCCAAATCTAGAATATTAAAGAATTTAAATGAATATATGCAATTACCTACCTAATTTAAAAATTTGATACACGATGAAAAAATCATAATGTATTTAAGTCTGTTTTCATTATGATCTTTAAAGGTGAGCCATATAATTTAGAAGTGTTAAGTCTTTTAATTGATCCTTTTCTAGTTTAACATATATTTTCAATCTGAAACCTTAAAATTTTAGTTTCAGAATATTCCTTAGGTATGCTTTATATTTTATGGGCTAATATATTTTCTTTATATTTTTCACTAACAATTCAAGTTTTAATTGCAGTTAATATTGAGATTTAATTTAAAATCATAAAATATTATTCCCTTTATAAATTAATTGTTATTTTAAAAAAACTATATTTTGCATAAGGAATTTTGATCGTATTTTGTGTATAATTTACAAGAATAAAATAAACATATTTTCCATTTAATCATATATGCTGTCAAATTCTGTTACATCAAAGTTTTGGTTTAAAGAGCCGCTAGAACTGATTTACTGCCTCAAATATTTTAATTGCAGTTTTAAGTTTGTTTTTTAAATTAAGATTTTTTTTAGCATGTTTTATTATGTAAACAAATTACCACTGAGCAAGCTCCAAAAATGTCTTGCCCATTATATTGCAAAAAAAATTTTTTTTTCAAATTCTTTTTAATTAAAATTTTAATTGATATCACCACTTCCAATCTTAAAGAACAAATGTTCCTAGAGGTACATGTTTTACTGATTGAAGAAAAGCTGAAATATTATGATTATGAGGGAAA
Source organism: Latrodectus geometricus (assembly GCA_026290005.1). Lineage (NCBI taxonomy): Eukaryota > Metazoa > Arthropoda > Arachnida > Araneae > Theridiidae > Latrodectus > Latrodectus geometricus. Next base: position 1,140,474 of record JAPDSC010131936.1, on the reverse strand, counting down.
AACATAATCATAAAATACTAAAATGAAATATAAAATGTTAGTTTTTATTTACAGAATGGTAGCCTTAGTTCATTAAAATTTCCTTGAAAGACTGACATTTTCCCGAAGCTCATATTCTCACAAAACATCCAAAACAGTGAGGTTATGCTAAAATAAGTGTTTCACTCCGAATACTGAAACGTATAAAAGCTGTAGTTGGACTTGCTAACATAAAGAAATTAAGATCCCATGATCTTTCTAATTGAAAGCACTTTGGCACAACAATCTGACTCTCTTATCTTTCAAATCACTTGTAAAAATCTCTGGTTTTGAGTGTGATGACCCATTGTTCGATCAACAAAATTAGAAGTGTGGTTCTAATTTTGTTAATAAATAACAGTAACCGACCTTTTCAAACTCCCTGTTTAGTAAGCTCCCCAGCAGTCCGAATAAATTGTTGATCCATCAACTATATTGTCTAAAATTGCTAATATTACTGTGCTTGAACAACACTACTTATACACCATTGAAAAACACCTTTTCTATACCATAACCGTCTGAATATATATTGTTGTGGAAATACTCTGCAGAAATTTTCCCCCCTTTCTTAGCACATAAACAAGCCTTCATCAATTTTAACTATTTTTCTAGTGCCACCAATTCATCCTTTTACTTTTTGAAGTAAATCTAGAAAACAAGCCTTTATGTTACTGTTACAATCAATTGTTATATTTTAACAAATGTGTAGCTGCTTATCACACCACTTGAGAGATGCTAATTCCTCTGCTCATCAGTGTGTAAACCACAGTATTATTAAGAATGATTTTTTGCAACAAAGTTTTGGATCATTGGCTGTTAACAGCTTTTCACATTGTATTTCTCCATCTTTTTCCTGACATTTCTACAAATGGCATCTCTCACTTCATGGTAAATTAAAAATTGTCGACATTTTTTTACAAGTTTTAAGTTGGGAAACAAATATATATATATATACTATTTCAAGTGCAAATCATAAAGGAAAGTATGTATGATTGCTCCTTTGTTTTACCTGCCCCCCCCCCCCAATAACTTGGTAATTTTCCCAGTTGTTGTAAAAATCACAACAATTGGGAAAATCACTACAACTTTAGATGCTTATCCCACCATGAATGAAAAAGAGTTACAAAAACTCTGAACTAGTTTTGCGCTTACTCTCATCAGATTACATCATAAAAACACAAGAAAACATTCCCACACAGTAAGCCATAGTTTGGTGCATTTATCGTCATACCTGCTCCTTTTATTGATTTAATCAGTAAGAAAATAATTATTTATAATTATACTGCTTGTGAATTCACTAATCTGTTTTATACATTCAAGTCAAATAGAGTAAACTTTTCCATTACTTAGCACTTTTTGTCTCGTTTTGATCAGGTTCTGTCCTATTCATAAGAAAAGCTTTATGGTTTTACAACTGTTTGAAAGGTACCATTCTATAACTTTGAGACCAAGAATATTTTTCCATGTTTATTCCAGTTGCAAATTATTTATATTTAAACTGTATTGAAATTATTTTTTTCAAGACATTTAGCCTTGTATACAATCTACATATCAAATACAATAAAATAATTATTTTACTTTTTAGTGTGCAACGAACAGAAAGTACTACGCCAGTTTCTCTTAGTGAGGAGCGCAAGATATTATTAGAGAAATTGAAAGAAGAATTACCAAAACCATATGATGGGCCTGAACGTGATCATGTGAATTTTCCTAGGCGTAAAAGACCTATTGAGATGGGAAAGTTACGAATGGGATTTTTACCAGATGAATGGTTTACTGTATGTTTGTGCATTCATGTTACTTTTAATTTTCTCCTCACTACAATTATTGATATTTTAACTAATTAATATACTGTGGCAATTTTTAAATATAATATACCGTTTAACAGTACTTTTTTTTTAATTGGGAGTGATGCTTTAATGATTATGGAAATTAAATTCTATTATCTTTGAAAAATTATTTTATAATTATTTATGAAACAAAGTCACATATGAAAGAAATTTTGTTTTTTGATGCAAGTGAATATTGGTTAAAATCAAATTATATTAGTTGTGGCATTAAGCAAAAGTGATTCTTTGAAGTTAGTAATTAGACTGTTTTTAAAAATAATTTTATTTTCAGTAAAAAATTTTCAGCAGATGATTGACATATGAAATTTATATGAGCGGATGATTTTTTCTGAAATTGTACAGACTTGATTTAAAACTTTTCAAAGAAATATTTTCATTATTTTTCTGATTAAAAAAAATCAAGAATTAATGTTAGAACTGAAGGAGATGAAAAACAAAGTAGAAGTTAAGCAAAACATCACTAAAATAGTTTTTATTCCAATTAACAGATCTCAGTTATTTCAAATTTAATTAATTTCACATTAAATTCATTAATTAAACATTGATGAATAAGAAAATAATTTATTGCAATCACACTGGTGAAACGTTCTGTATTCCCTTTTATTTACTTTTTAGTTATTTTTTATAATTATGTTTTCATCTTAAACTTTTGTGTGGTAAAATTTTTTGATTTACTTATTTTTTCGTTATTAATTATATTCTTGAAAAATTATAGGAGTCTCTAAATATTTGTGTAAAAATGAATACAATATAAATTTACATTATTTTTTCTGCTTAATATACATACCACAAAAGAGTTAGATTGTTTAACATTGTAAGGAGGGATCATTTCTGAAAAAATTAAACAGTTTTTATGTACCAAACCCTCATTTTTTTCTTGGGTTAAATTTCGTGTGACATTCTGATCTATCTTAAAGTTATATCACAATCATGAATAATATTTTGTAAATTTTTGTATTAAGTATACTTTTATAACATGGTCAGAAATTCCTTAATCTTTCATATAAATGTGTACCCAAAGGGTCAATTTGTGTTTATTAGTACTACAGGCCAATATTAAAATTTAATAAAATTTTGAATAAAGAATGCAATTTGATGTTTTCTCTTTTAATTTTTTAAATAAGAAAAAATTATCTTTACCATAAAATCCTGTGTTATTATCTTTTGTATGATAACTTTTGATGTTGAAATCTAATGTATTTTTCTTGTATTTTTTCTTCTCTTATTGAGTTTCCCTATTTATAAATAATCCCATATTTTTGTCAAAAAAAAAAAGCCATTTCCTGCTTTTGTTTAACTAATTAACCAGTTATCCATTACTTGGATTCTATCTTAAATCTGCAAAAACTTATTAATTTTTGAAAAACGATTTATATTTTTTGTAGTGCATCTGTTTAACAGTAAGTATTTAAAATTGCTTAGTTTTTATTTTATTTTACTAATTTTTCTAAATATTATTTGACTAAATTTTTTTTTCTTAACTCCCTCTTCATGTTATATGTTCACTTGATTTGCAGGATTCTTTAATTAGTTTTTTGTTACTCTGTCAGAAATGTTTTATGATTCATTTTGTGTCTAATGATTTGCCTTGCTCAGATGCACTGTTGTAATTAAAGTTATCCTCGTATTCAAGTCCAATATGAAATCTGCTGCTGCTGAATTTTTTAAGATATATCAGTGCAGTCTGAAGATGTTCACAGTAATTTTGTTATTTTTTGTATTTAGGTATTACCATAATTCATATAAAATACCATAATAAAAAGCTCATAGGACAAGTTTCTTCTAATAGTTCATAAAATAATGCATCAAATTTCAATCCTGGGAATCAATTTTTAAATTTGATTAATAAAATCATCTATTTTTTTTTTTTTAAGGAGTAGGAGAGTTAAATAGCCAGCCAATTTATCTCCCATGTTTTCTTTTGTTGTGAATACCCTTTTTATGTTCTTATAAATTATTTATCTTTAAATGTTTTTTTCTGTATTATATTTAACTCCCTTTAATGTATACTACCATGAAAAGTTGAAAATTAGGCTTATATAATTGCTAATACTGTAGTCATTTGTTTTTCTTAACTTGTAGGGATGGTTAAAACAATTCACAAAAGTAAAAAAATAAATTAGATTATTAAGATCTTATTTTCTTACCAAATTACTCTTTCTTAATAAAAATACTATTAGAAAAAATTATTTAGAATAAGAAACATGCAAAATAAGAGCAGGGCTCGGAGTTGTCCTGATATTCCTGAAATTCCTGATTTTTTAAAAAACGTCCTGAAATGTCCTTATTTTTCAAAATAAATCCTGGAATTCCTTAATTTTTTATTACATTCCTTTGAAAGTTTAATTTCAATTAATTATTTTATATTTTTCAGTTGTAAATTTTTCTTTCAGTGGAATATATTTTTTCTTTCAACTGCTTTCTATGCAAAAAGAAAGAGAAAAATTTCCCCCTTTTTTGTTCTCTTTCAAACCGGAAATAGGGTTGCCATACATTCGTCTCCGCCTCGTTTTCAGCCATTGCTCACGCATGTCTGAAAGTCAAAAAAATTTAGGTACGGGTTTACCATTAAATTCTATTTTGTGCCTTTACAAACAAAGATTCTGGTTTTAGTAGTGCACAACTATTTACAATGATATCGAAATTGTGAGAATTATTGGGCTACGTTTATGCGCATGCTTGAAATGCTTATCGCGCTATTTTGAAAGATTTTGATGGGTGTTTTGAAAAATTTTTATTAGCAAGCTCAGAATTTTATTTTTTGAAAACAATTAATTTTTTTTTAAAAAATGCCAAGGAAAACGAAATTTTCCGACAAATGGTTGGAACTGCAAGATGGGAATAAATGCCTAATCAAGACATGGTGCCGAAGTGTTGACGATGTTCATTCTGTGGAGTGCTTCGTATGCAAAAGCAAATTCAGTGTTTCAAATATGGGTTTTAGACAAGTGCTTGCGTATGCAGATGGATTAAAACACAAAAAAGCTGTGAACTGTTACAAGAATCAAACACTATTTACTATCACGTCATCAACTTCATCTGAATCCTCGACATCGACTGTAGTAGTGAATAACAAATCATGGCTCCCCAAAACGACATCAGAGAAAACCATTAAAGCTGAAACCATTTTAGTTTTAGTGGCAATAAAAAATAATTATTCTTTTTCATCTTTGAATGATTTAGCTAACATTTACGGAGAAATTTTTGATGATTCCTCCATAGCAAAAAATCTCAAATTATCTGACAAAAAAGTCAGGTATATGATTAATTTTGGATCAGGTCCGTATTTCAAAACTCTTTTGTTTCGGGATATCGGCACTTCATATTTTGTTTTACTTTTCGATGAAACTACTACAAAACAAATAAAGAAACAGTTGGATATTTACATCTCATATTGGTCTAATAAACAAGGTAAAAATGTCATTTGTTACCTCGAATCACATTTTTTAGGGCATGCTGAAGCCAATAAAATTGTAAAAATTTTATTAAGTTTTATTCAAAATAATGGTTTGAATTTAGAAAAATTAATGCAGTTGTCAATGGATGGACCAAGAGTTAATTTAGCTGTTTTAAAGCAAATAAATAGTGAACTGAGTAAGCAAAGTTTAGCAGTACTAATTGATTTGGGTACATGTTGCTTACACATAATCCATGGAGCACTGCGTAAGGGTATTGATAAAATTGAATGTAATATTGATGGATTTGCTATAGATATTCATCAATTTTTCAAGCTATCTCCCGAAAGAAGGGAAGATTATCATTCCTTACAGTTAGAAATACTGGAAGAAACTTTAGCTAGACATAGTTTCCTTCGTCATGTTGAGAGCCGTTGGTTAACTTTGGGCTCAGTTTGTGAGAGAATTGTTGAGCAATATGATGATCTAAAGGAATATTTCATTGTTAAAATACCTAAAGAGTCAAAATCTCCTCTTTCTGATAGACATCTTCGGATTATAAAACATTTGAAAGACCCAAGACTTTGGCATATCTGCATTTTGTTTCATTTTTTTGTAAAACATTTGAACCTTATTTACTTCTAATGCAAAAAGTCGAACCTTTAGTACATGTGATGTACAGTAAGTTAAATGAACTTGTTCGCAGTATTATGTTTAAATTTTTAAACCCAGAAGAAATCTGTGAAAAAAATGGAGTAAAGTTGTTACAAATTAATGTTGATTCAGGAAAAAATTGGTTAAATTTAAACAAGATTGAAGTAGGTCATGGTGCAAAAGCAATGCTGGAAGAACTTACTGATAAAACAACATTTCTACAAAGTATTAGAAGCTGCTACATAGCAACTTCAAAGCATTTGCTTCAAAAACTTCCTATAACAAATCCTTTACTCAAAGATCTCCAGTGTTTGTCTCCTTATAATAGAAAAAAGGAAGAGTCTAGGAGTTCATGTAGCAGATTAATTCAACATATTCCTCATGTGAATAAAACTTCTTCAGATTTTGATAAGATGAATGAAGAGTGGATTCTTTACATGTGTGAAGATGTGACTTTGATTGTGAATGATTATGATAATGATCAAAATATCTGTAAATATTGGAATGCGGTTTTCAATATAAAAGATGCTGGTGGTTATATAAAATATTCTACTCTTTCTAGAGTGGTTAAAGCATGTTTGTCGTTATTGAATGTAAATTCCCAACCAGAAAGAGGGTTTTCAACTAACAATTATGTTGTGACAAAGGAGAGACCTTCTTTATCGGAATTAACCGTTCAAAGTTTACGGATTTGTCATGATGTTATTCGAATGCATGGCAATTCTGTTTCCTCCATTCCATATACCAAAGAAATGATGCATTATATTCAGAAATCTCATGCAGAATATGCATGATATATGGAAAAATCAAAAGATGTAACACAATTAGAGAAGAAAAGAAAGGATGAGGAAGATGTAGAAGTTACTAGTGAAAAAAAAGTTTAAACAATCGCACCTATTAGAAAAAATTAATGAACTTGAGGAAAAAAAAAAAAATTTGCTTGATAATCAGTGTGTAGCTCAAAAACTTTTGGATGATGCAACTAAAAAAATAGCATGTGCTATCAGTGATGATAATATGAGTGATGTGAAAGTTGGACAAATGATGCTGTCTGCTGCTAATGCAGAAATTGCATCTGTGAATGATAAATTAAAAAAGTGCAAATTATTAAAAAAGTGCAAATTAAATAATTGGAATTAAATGCTAATGCATCCAGTTCAAAATGAACATTATTCAATGATACATAAATTAACTGTTAATTTAAAGCATTTATCATGTAACTTATTAATTTTCAGAAAATGTTCAGTATAAAAAGTTTAAATTTCTGTATTATTTTTCATATTGTTCTATTAAAAATTAAAAAATTTAGAATTTATTAAATAGTTTATTCCTTTCTAAAATGTGTTTTATGCATAAAACAGAAATTAATATGTAAAAGTAACATTGGTTTTCTTTAATTATTGAAATATGTCCTGAAAAATGTCCTGATATTTCTTGAAAATAGTGTCCTGAAAAAAAAATTCTGTACTCCGACCCCTGTAAGAGTCATACTTAGAAGCAATACATCTCTTTATTGAAGGAAAATTTGGCAATCATTTATCTTTAATCTTTTTAAAAACTATGTTGTTGTAACCATATTTTTCAGTTTTTCAAAATATAAGAGCATTTTTTAGTTTTTTCCTTCAAAAAAATATTTTAATCCTAATCTCCATTCTCATCTGCTTTTTCCAGGCAGTCTTTTGCCCTTTCGCATAATTTTTTCTTCCTGTTCAATGCCTGAAAGTTTGTTTTCCTCTCATTCATATTATCCTCAATAATGTCAGTATACAATATTTCATCTACTCATATCACATTTGAGCGTATAAAAAAAATCCTCGAATGAAATTTCAGGCAGTAAAGGGATTCTTTATCAAAGTTCATGCACAAATGACTAATTTTCTTTCAAGATGTCAGGTAAACTAGCTTGACTTTCTTCAGATACGGTGGGTTCTTTCATAAAGCCTGAATATTTAAATGCTCTAGATATTGTCTTTCCTTTAGCATCATTACAATTATTGATAAGTATGTAATAAGATTGATAAGTGTGTTCCTTGAAGGTCAATTTCATAAAGCCACTCCCAATTGCAAGTCTATAATCACTCTTTGCAAAAATATCTCACAAAATTTGTTCTTGAAGTTGTTGATTATGTTCTAAAGCTTTAAGAAAAGTAACATCATACTTGCGGACCTTATCAATCCAAGATCTGAGGCTTCAAAATGAGCAATGCAGTTATCCACATTTAGAAGAACTATGATTCTTTCGTTGAAAAAAAATCAATCTAAGACTCTCAACCATTCTTTTTAAATACTCCCAGTAATCCAAGCTTTAATGTTAGCATGATATACACTTAGTTTTTGAATATTGTAACACCTAGGCATTAAATATATATTTTTCTATGAAAAGCAGAAAGTTTTTTTGTTCCATTCATGTTGGCTGCCAGTAACACTAATTGTTTTTGCTTTTTTTAACCCTATTACTTTTGTGGCCTTTAAAGCTAAGTGTTCTTTGGAATAAGATCTTAAAAAACAAACATGTGTCTTCCACGTTGAAAATATCCTTTGGGTCATAGTCAAAAATTAAGGATTTCAGTACTTCTTTCCATTCAAATTACATAATTTTATTCATGGTTTCACTTTTGCCACACAATTTTTTAAAGTGCAATCTCTGGTTTTAAATTTTTGGAACCAAGCATCTGATGCTTTTGAAGTCTTTTTATATCCTGTTTCATAGCAAAGCAGTTGAATAACATGATTTTAATGTCATAATTATATACTTTCATCAAGAGAAATGCTCATCCCTTTCATTTTTCTGTGCCAACTAAGCAAAAGCTTTCCAGTTTAGAATGCTTTGCTTCTCTACAATATTTTCAAGGGAAAACCTTATTGTTATTACTATTTGCTTTTTTAAAGAATTTTTCCCAAGTTTTCAGACTTAATTGAAAAGTTTTCTTTAAGATTCCATATTTTTTGCCAATTTTTTTTTTCTTGTCTAATACTTTTTCTTCAACTTGTTTTATAAATTTCTTTTTACTTCAACTGAAGCATGTCCATTTCTAAAGTGTGACAAATCCTTAATAGAACTTGTTCAGTCTCCTTCTCAACAAACAAAGCTAATTACATAACAACAAAGTTCAAGCTTTTATTGTTTTCCCCCTTTCTATGTTTTTATGCAATTAAGGAGTCTTATTTCAGACCACAGTTCTTCCCCATCAAATGTCTGTTCTCACAGTGTCTGTAATGTCTGCATGTGTTGCTTTGTTGTTCAAAAATGAATCGTGTTCTCAGACATGTAAAAAATGGGGGGGGGGAATAGAAAATTATTTGTCAGAAATAAAAGCTGATGAAGTAGAGAGATTTTCAAAATTTTTGTTTGTAAATGGGAGTTAAGATTTTTGACAGGGTATATACTATTTGCTAGTTCATGAAAAAGTGAATATTTGTAAGTTAGTTCTTCATAAAAAAGAGTGTGTATAATATTTAGAATACAGGTACTTCTCATTCTGTATTCAGGAACTTAGTACTTGATGCTCTGGGAGCATTTGTTGTCGTGCAAATCAATGTAGTCATCCTAAAATAAAATTCTGAACTAAATGATAGAAAATGTGAATATTAAACATTTACATTTTTCTTTCATTTGTTCTGGAGTCAATAATTTCTCATAAATTGCATTAAAAATTTTAATGAAAGAGTTACTGAAAGATGTATGTCAATGCCAGGTACAAAATTTTAATTAATCAAATACAATTGTTGCAACTTGTATGTTGTGTCTACTGGGTAACAGCTTTTTCCTATAAATATATATTTTCAAATGTTTATCATATACTTTTAAATTGTATGGACAGTCTAATTAGCCCTCATGTGGAAAAAATGAATAGAGTAAAAAACTAAACAAATTGATATTTTTTATTAATTAGCTTTCATGTTTTAGGATTGTAGCTTCCTGATTTATATGTTTGTTACAAACACAATTTGTAACTCAAAAGTTTTTTAATTCTTGCAAATTACACTGTTCCATTTTTTAAGTGTAGTTTTTAAAACATTTATTTTTATGAATATTAATGTTATTTTATTTTAAGCAAATAAATTTAATCAAAATAACTTTTTTAACTCATGTGTAGCATAGGAAAAGTTATATTTGTAATTTTTTTTTTTTTTTTTTTTTTTTTTTTTTTTTTTTTTCAGTTTTTTTACAAGAAAACTGGAGTTACAGGGCCTTATTTGTTTGGAACTGGTCTCCTCACATTTCTTTTGTCAAAGGAATTGTATGTCATTGAAGAGGAGTTATCAACTGGAATATCTATTTTCATCCTTTTCTACATTGCTTTGAAGAAATTGGGACCTTCTTTAAGTGCTTACACTGATAAAATGGTGGATGTAAGTATTTCTTTATTCATATTAAAAAAAAAAATGTTAAGATTTCATTTTTCAAACTAAAATAATGTTATTTAAAGCAATAATTCTAATTCCTCATTGGCATGGTATTTACACTAAGAAAGAGTTTCAGAAACCACTTTACTGGTGTTTAATTGTTGGTTGCTATTTCAAATAAACATAAACCACTCACTTTCTCAAGTATGCACTTAGATATTTTTTTAAAATTTTTTATAGTTATTCTTTTTACAATGTAAATCCATTTCATTGTATTGCATTAACTTTGCAAAATAAAATATATTAATTGTCATTATATAATTTATTTGCTTTTAATTTTATTTGTGTTCAAATTAGAAAACTTATTTTATTTGTTAACTTGTTTGAGATTATTTTTCATCTTATATAAGCAAATAATATTATTGTAATTTTGAGGCACCAACAATTTTACAAATTATTTTTTGATATTTTGTTAATTTTAATAAGACGATTACATGGTTCAATATACCAAACCACAGGGATTCTATTTTTCCCTCGCCCTATGAAAATTAGTAATTGTCAAACAGCTATTCATTTAATTATTCTTAAAGTCAATAATTCTTTAAGATTTATTTTAGACCTCAGTTTATTGACTATTTTATGTTTGTCATTTCAAGCATAAAGTGTTTAGATTTCCAATGTTAATTAATGGGATTAGTTTTAATATTGATCAATATTGCAATGCTCAATATTTTAAAATATGTACAAAAATTTAACATATTTTATTTTGTTATAATTTCTAAAATTGCAGTATCATTTGGCTATGGCAATGCTGAAGAAATTTTTGGATCTTTACATTTCTCATCTTATTCAGTTTTTAAATTCTCTTTTAAAATAAAAGCATTTTTGAACATAATTTTACTAAAAAAATGCTAATGTATTATGCATCTATGTTAACTTGTTATTTGTCATAACATTCTGCTCACTGCTAACAAATATTGATGAACATTTTCTGAAAAATATTGAAATTTTTCTTTAAACACAATAAAAGAAATCATGATAAATCATGTTTAATTCTTCTTGCTATTATTTGTTTAATAATTTAGAAAGCGTAAAAGTTATTCATTTAAAAATTCACAGGCTGAAGAGGAACGATTTGAAGGCATAAGGCGGGATGCTTTAAAAAATTTAGAAGAGTCCATTGAAGAGACAAAAAAAGGTGTTTGGCAAGCCGAAGGTGAAAAGATTCTAATGGAAGCCAAACGAGTAAGTGTGAAAAATTAAAAATTTTTAAAATAATTTTTATTATGTTGTCACAGTACTTGTGTCAATTAAAACATGTCAAGCTATTTAGCCAATAATAAAAATTGTCATTTGATTATAAAATAGATTTCTAGATGAAAGAACTTATATATTAGTGATTTAGCAAAAGAAAAGGGAATCTAATTGTTTTACATTTGATGTTGTGGATTAAAGATTAAAACATAATTTCAGGAATCATAATATTATGCAATTTAAATCAATTTTGTTTCCCGTTTTCATGATTGATTTACTGGCAATAAATGGATTTTTAAAAAAGGCTTTTTCATCAAATTAACAAATAAGTTACATTTATGGAGGGAAGATAATGTTTATTCTTTTGAAACCTCTTATTACATTGAAAGGTGTATCCATTATTATTGTTCATATTACTAAAATGAATTTCAAAGGCAATTTCATTTTAAATGGCCTTGAATGAATATACATACGTACGTATGTACTTAAAGAAAAATACAAAATGTAAAGGAAATATTTTCTTAATTTATTTATTCAATGGAAACATACTACATTTTATATTTATTGATTATTTTTATCCATGTCTTCATCTGGCAATCATTTGCGGGTCTTTCTATTAGTGTAAATAAATGATAATATCTAGCTTAAAATTGTTCAAATATCTGAAGTGGTTAAAAGGAAAGAGGGTTTCCCCCATGATTCAGTTATCATCCTCTGTTGCAGGATGAAAATATGTTCTGTCCATGTATTCAAACACATGAGCATAGTAGTGGAACGTTTTCCTGTCAACTTCTTGATCATTGGCTTTTATGCAATTTTTCATGGAACAAGATCTATTCTTAATTTTGCTTTCCAGGCATTCTTTATGTAAACAATTCTTCATGGGGATTTGCTGTAAATTACATATTACTTTGTGAACATCAGTCTCATTGGAAGCTCTCTGTAATTATAGACCACAGTTCTCAAATAATATTTTTATCAATATTCCTATTTTGTATCATGTCTGTTTTCCTTTTATTTTTAGGGTTAATTACTATTATGTAATTGCTGAAACTTAAAATGCTAAGGCAGAACAATTGGTGGTCACTAGCATTTCAAGAGACTACCAATTGTTCTGTCATAACTTTATACATGACATAAATCTTTGTTTATAATATTTGCTTGTGTAAAATGTTTAGTTTATGAATTTTTCTGTCTAGGAAAATGTGTACATGCAACTTGAAACCGAATACCGGAAAAGACTTATGCATGTGTATGAACAAGTGAAAAGGCGATTGGTAAGTAATTTCTAAGAATCAAAAATTTAAGTAATTTATAGTAATATAATAGTTATAGTTATTTAAGTACTTATAATTTAAAATTTTATTTAAATAATCTTTCCAATTAAAATAATTTTTAATGTTTTAATTTTGTTTATTTGAACTTTCAATCAATTTATTATCAATCAATGATAGGTAACACATAAATGCATGACAAATGTTGCTGATTGGTCAGATTTTCAATTAAATGTACAAAGATCAAAATTTGACATGAAATATGTCAGGGAGCATTTGAATAGGAGTTAATCATTTGATACATTGCATAATTTCTTAAAAAGCAAAAAATTTTATGGTAGGAAACAAATTTTTATTTTCAACAACAATAATAATAATGATAATGAAATAAATTTTTGCTTTCCATTATAAACTGAAACTTTTACGTTGATTTCTTGTTAAAAGAAAACAAATCAATCTCTTGTCATAAAATAAATATTTGTAATTTTAAAAATTTGTAAAAGAGTAACATGTTGTGTAGATATTCATTTCAAGTATTATTTTAATTGATGTGTCACCTTGCTAAGGTTTAAACTGGACTACTTTTTTGTAGATAGAATAAAAAGACATTTAAATTTTTTGCTTTAATTTCAAAACTTTTTTTAATGTATTTTCCTTTTGTTATTAAAATTTGTATATGCAGACCTGCTACTATTTAAGCATTGTGTGTTAATTTTACGCAAGATCGCTTAGTTCTAGAGTCTTAGTGAAAGCATGGAATATTTTTGGCCTTTCTGTTTGCAGAATACAAAAAATATTGATATAAAATAATCTTTTCTTTTGGAAATAAAGTTAAATTAAGAAAAAATATTTCTTTTGAGTTCTATTACGTCAAGTATGTTCAATGTTTAACTTTCTTATTTTCCATTAGTCACATTACAGCATTCAGTGTCTATCATTTTATCTATTATAATTGCTGAACTGTTGATAAATGGATTTAATTTTTTGAAGCACTTTTATGTGAAAGCAAGCATTTCTGTTTCATTGCGTCTGGGGTTGTCTCTGATGTTTTGTAAATTATGCTTACCTACCTGTATTTGCAATCCTTTAAAAAAATGGTTGATTTCAAATTTTTGTGTATCAAAGCATCATCTAAAGAAGCCAAGTACTCATTGCATATAATATGCAGTTGTGATTTCCATCTCTCTGGGCGATTTTTTTAATGTTTTTCAGCATGTCAACTAGAAGCAAAAATTTCTTCAAGCATTTCTAAAACGAATATCTGAGTTGAAAAATGATACCCATGAAGAAGTTACCTTATCAGAAATATATTTTGCTTCTTTTGTGATAGAACACAATATCTCATTCAGCATTGCGGTTCACTCCTAAAAATGAAGTTGCTGAGCTTTATGGATGTGCTGGAACTGCATTCATTAAAGAATTAACATCAAACAAAGCAATTTTTTTTGTTAAATTCTTACAAATTTCAACCATTTTTTACTGCATGTGATGGGAGTAACAACAATGGTTCAAAATTGTACTCATTTGTTGTTATGGCTTTGAAATATTTCAGTACATGAATTTATTTAATCAAAAAGTATTTTTATGTTTTCTTGAATTTTTAAAATAGAATTTTCATTTAATTTATGATGAATGTTTCTAATTGTTAATTTTTTTATGATAAATGATTGAATTATTTCTGTGGATTGTAATTTAATTTCATTGTGATGTGCAAAACATTTTCTTATGAATATTATCTTTAATATTCAAAAAGTATAAATGATAGTGTGTTTTATAAACACATATCTAGATTCTATAAATGTAGAGCAACTAAAAAATTTTTAATTAATAAATCTTTAGTTGAACTAAATTCTTAGAATCTAAATTTTTAATTAATCAAAAAGGCAACATTATTAAGCAATTAAATTAATTAATAAATAGATTGAGTAAATATGTGTTTGATTGACATGTATAGTTTTATCACACCAAGTTTTACTGAAGCACTTTTTCAAATGTTGGCAGGTATTCATATGAAATGAAAATATTTAATCATTAATGTTTCCATACACTATTTTAAAAATGCTAAAAAAAAAAAAAAAAAAAAAAAAAAAAAAAAAACTAATAAAATGCATTTGAGTTCTTTATTGAAAGTAAAATATTTTTATAACTGACCATTAATTCAACTATAAAACAAAGCTTTAATATTAATAAAACATGATTATCTTGAAAAATAAAAAAGTAATAATTAAAGTAAATGCCTTTTATAGTAATGGTATTAAGTTTTTAAAGGAATACACAATTTATAAAGTTGTAAAATATTTGTTTTTTTATGGAAATAAGAAACTGGTATTTAAGTGTCAGTATATTTTGAATTTAGCTCATTCATCTCTTACCAAGCATCAATGTTTGTTTTGATTTGGAACACTTAACATAGATTCCAATTAAATCAGGCTTATTGAAGAAAGACATACAAAAGGTGAGCAAAAGGTGATAGTGAAGCAATAGATATATCCATATATTGTCAATAAGATTTTTGTTATTTTCATTTAACATAATTTCCAGCTGTTGATTTTAATAAAAATTATGTCTGAATTCAATATGCCATTTATTCTAAACTTGCTTATTATAATCTATTCTTGTGCCATTCCATGAAATTCTCATCAATTCAATAAATTTTCACTAGACCAGGATAATGAGCTGATTAAGTAACAAAACAGTCTCCATGGGGTCATGTCTAGAATGCCCATATCTGTTTTTTTGTCTGAGAGCTCTGGAGCTAAGCATATGTTTTGTTAAAGTGGTCTACCTTATGCAAAACCTGCAGTGTTTACTCCCAAGTATATTTGGTACTCAGTTTTATCAACCCATTGAAGGGATGAATAGCTAAGTCAACCTTGCCCACCCTGAGGATTGAACCTCAAACCTGTGTCTTGACAGCACAAACCATTTCCGCTAAGCCACTGGGCTCCAACAAAGGTAATGAGGCCTTGCATTTACTTAATAAAAATTGCAAATTTATCAATGGCTTTATGTAACAATGTTTTAGTCACCACTATACTTTAAGCTACTTTAACTATCCGATAAAATGTGTAATCTATGGGCCTACTTTTAATCATCCTATAAAATAGAGCTTGTTTTATTAAGAATTATTATTTTAAGTCTCTTCCTCAGTTAGATGTAATCCTTCCCAGATTAAATATGAATCGTTTTGTTAAAATCACAGGATTCCTTTTATATCTCTTGAAATTGCAGCTCTGGCCTTCATTTCAACAGTTCATGGATTTCATTCCCTCCTTCTGCAGCAATTCTCTTTAAACTGTAGGTCCTGGTATAGTTAGCAATTGTGTGCAAAAAATAGTTGAGTGGAAAATCAAACACTTTTCTTCTCTCTTATACTTATGTTTATTTTTGCTCAACTGTCAACTAAATGCCTTCAGTTTGGGGGTTCAAATCTGACATAGAGCATAAATTTTCATATTTCTCTTTAAACTGTAGGTTGCAGTCCAATTAACCCTGGTGTGTAAAAAGTTACTATTTAGCATCAAACAAACCAAATTGCTTTTATATTTTGACCCTGCAATTTCTTCATATTAGTTAAGGATGCATTAATGTTTGTACAGAAAGTGTGTAGTTTTGTCCTAAGTTAGTATTCACATCTGACTTGTCACCAAATAATTGATTTTATTCTATTCTTGGATGGATGCATTTTTTCGTGGGAATAATTTGAAATTAAAGGATTGGAAAGGTAGGATACTAAAAATCTTTACATTCATTTTATAAGTTTTGATAAAATGATGTTTTATTATTCATCACAGGATTATCAATTGGAACTTGTGAATACACGCAGGAAATTAGAACAAAAACACATGGTTGACTGGATTGTTAACAGTGTGGTTAAAAGCATCACTCCACAGCAGGTAGTGTGTAATAACTTTTAAATGTTTCTTATTTAAACATATTCTCTATTTTTATGAATAATAATTTTTTGTTAAAATTTTACTTATGAAGTGAATGTTTCAGGAAAAGGAGGCATTACAGAAATGTATAGAAGATTTGAAAAGTTTATCAATAAAAGCTTGATTTATGAGGAAGATTCATGCCAGAATGTAATTCAATTAACTTCACTGCAAGAGTAGAAAGAATGCTACAAATGTAATCAAATAAAATTATTACTCCTGTTAATTTTTATGACATTTTAATGGTCTAAGTGAACGTGGGTTATAGAGTTGTTTATCATATTAAATAATACTTGCAAAAGCATGTATTGTAATATACTCTCTCTCTCTCTAAACTTCCCGTTATCCATTATAATGAGTGGTTTGGGTATTGCTGCCTGCATCATTTATCATTCATTCCCCATAGATACATAAATGAATACATGACTAAAAAATTAATTTTTTCATAAAGCTGTGAAAGATTTCATAGATACTTATTAGGAGTAGTAGAAAAAAAAGTTAAGTAGAGAAGAATATTTTTAAAACAATTTTATTATAAATGATTACCTCTTATTTCAATAAAAATTTTTAAAATATATATCTTTTGCCTAGATATTTTTTACTTAATTTTAGGGTAAAGCAAATTTGTTTCAAGTTATTTTCAGCTTTTTAAATTAGGAGGGACAGAAAGATGTTCCTACTAATTTTACCATTATTTATAAGTATTCAATACTTTTAGAATGTAATGAAAATTCAGATTAATTTGTATTATTTGTCTCTGGGCATGAATTATAATTTCTTTAAAAAATGATCAATAACTAAATAAATATAATATTTACTATAAATTTTCAAGATGTAAATGTGTAAGAATTGATACATCAAAGAGAAAAATTTATGAAATAAATTATAAAAATATATATATAAGCATTATTTGTCTTTAGTATTTAATTAATAATTTTTTGTATTTTATTTTATATTAATAACATTTTGCATAAAAAAAAAATTCTTAAAATTTTGAGAAAAACATGAAAACTTTAAGAAAGCTTAACATATTTAAAATTTTTAATAATGTTTTAATCCTTAATTAACATTTAATATATTTCGAAATTAACATTCTTATTTCCTGTGACTACTCGATATATTTATTATCAACAAGAACAAGTAATTAAAAAATTAAATTTCATGTTAAATCACACACACGATGAAACATATTTTTTGAACAATTTATTTTATAGTCGTTTATAATTCAAATAATAATTATTTGAAAACAATAAAATAAGGTAGATAAATGAAAATTACAAATATATATTTCTGGTGATAATAAAAAATTATGAATAAATAAAAATAATAATTCTAGTAATTAAGTACCATTTAATAATGCAAATTACAATAAGGATAAAAAATAATAAGGAATAATTTATTAATAATCGAAGTATTTTATACAATAAAACCTAAATCTGAATATTTTCCATTTTGTAAAAAAATAACAATGCTTTTTTTCAATAGAAACCTAATTTCTAATAATTTTAAGAAATATTGTAATCATGCTTAAGTAAAATCAAGAGTATCAATTGAAAATTATGTAGATGAAACTCTGTCTTCTGAAAGTTGATTCTCTCAGAATATTGGATTTCTTCCACACATTAACTTGGAATCAAATATTGTGAGTTGTATTGATGCTATAAAAATATTTAAATGTCTACTTTTTTATCTGGTACACAAGATACTTTTAATTACTTTTTTTATTTTTAAAAATATTTTTTTTCAATGTAAAAAACATTTCACTGATTTCCTCAAAAAGTCTTCTGAGCCATCATTCATCTATTTGTGTGATATCTAAAAGTTATCAAACAAGATGAATTGTTTCAGTCATTGATAAACTCTTATGAATAAAAGCCTTAAACTGAAATTTTAGGATTTTTTTGTTGAAGTTCATAACAAAAAGACTTATCTTTACTCAAGTCATCAGATAATTTTTTTTGTCTTTAGTTAGAGGTTTATTTCAGAACACTAGCATATCAAAATGACTTAGATATAGTTTATTTTACAACATTCCAAGCATACTTTCATAAGAACATTGCATCTACAATGTCTTGTTTCATAAGGCGATTCAATCCATGATTCCAAAACTATCCTCGATATTTTGATTTAATTGATTACACTCAATTAAGTGCAAACTCGGAAGTTAAGTAAGATCAGAAGAATTTCACACGGCTTGCTTTAAAAAAGAAAATCCTGAATGAGACATACTTGAGGCTGTCGTCTATTAACAGCTGAAAGTCCATATACAAATCACACTAGGATTTATTAAAATATTCTTCTTTAATTTCTATTTTAGAATTGAAACTACTTGTTATTCATTACATTGATTAATTCAATTTTATGTTATAGTTAATTCCCACTATTTAAAGTTTCTCCCACAATAAGTTTCTCAACTATAAACGAAAAATACATGAATACGAACTCTTAAATCATTAGGTTCATAGGACCATCCAATAGTTCATGAAAAGGAGCATCTACTGTAATTCGGAAGAGACACAAAGGTTTCCTATCATTAGTGCAATGTTTTGACGAATTTTGGAAACTCAATGTTCAATTATCCTCTAAAACATGCCGTACATGATAGGATTCTGTGTTTCGGTCTGTTAAAGGAGTGAAAAGAGTAAGCACATACACGATATCTTGTTTATACAAATTCTGCTTACCAGAATAGGAAAAACACCTTCTGAAGGGGAAGTTATTTTTAAGGGTGCCATTTTTCTGCATTTATTACTTTGTCTTAAATGTATGCCTTGCAAATTGGAAACAAAAAATTTTACAGGCTAAAAGAATTAATCAGTTTTATGACTTGACATTTACAAGTCTTTTTAGTATTTATAGCTTCACTCCTTTGTCTGTTTGTAATATCTACTATGAAGATTTTATATGTTTTACATCCTTTAGACATTAGAAATGTCTTTTTTTCTAAAAGAAATATATAGATATATTTATATATACCATAGCTTTAACATGAGTAAATTAAGCACAAAAATATTACTTGCTATTGCTCTGGATTTGATGATGCAAAAATCTCCTTCACATCTTAATTTGATTAAAGAAATACACTTTAAAGATAAGAATTTCTTACATTATATTAAGATGAATGAAGAGTAGTAGAAGTAAGGTAACACATTAATTGTAAAAAGGAGTATGTTCCTTAAGACCTCGTAAACGACTAAATGGGACTTAGCACTTTCTAGCAACAGGTAAAACGTATGAAGATTTAAAATTTACAATAATTATTTCTCCAAATTTTAGTACAAACAATACAGGAAACGTGAGACAATTATAAAAGTTCATCAAGAATATTTTAAAATAAAAGTAATTCTGAAAAATCATTTATTGTGTGGGATTTATATGATAAACTATGGTTTTAATGAGAGATTTAAAAAATCTAATATGTATTGAATAAATTAAATTTAAACTAGATATTTTTTCATTTAATTAAAACAAAGTAAAATGAACTAAAATGTTTTAATACAGGGGAAATCATAGTTTTAAGCATTCATTAAACTCTCCATTTTGATATATTTAAATTTTCAGTACGTGGTAATGTAATTTTTGTAGCGCGAAACGTTGCCAGAACTGGCTCTAAATCCGGAATTGTTTCGAGCTCCACCCATTTTTTGACGTAGCTATGACATTAGTGACGTCATGTAGTCTCATAATTCTCGCGAAACTCTCAGCTTGTCTCGTGCTAAATCTACGAATTTGCGATCGTGTGTTAAAGTACAGCCCTCTCTGTGAACTATTAACGGCGAAAACAACCTTCGGAGAAGAAAGTTGCGTAAAACGAATACAGCTTCTAGTGACCCGTTAATATTTCCAAAATAACTCATTTATATAAATTCAAGGATATAGAAATCTTGTCTTTCGATGTAGATAGTTCTGCTTTCGATCCTAGCTGCCTCTGGATAATAAGAGATAGACGCAGTGGTGTTGTCGAGCCGGAACGTCGTTCCGGTACTTCCTTTTTGGACAGGAACGCGTTCCGGAACTAAAGATGAATTCTGATAACGAAAATTGGCTGACGTATTGAGAAAAGAATTGCTGATTTTTTTTCTAATTTTTGACGAATTTTTATATGTATTATTATAAACAAGGGTTTGAACCGAACCCGAACCAATATAATGTAATAATAAGATTAATAAATACTACTGTTAGCAAAATATTCTATGCACGCGACCTAAGTCGAAGTGTTGATTAAAAAGTGTTAGGCAGGCCGCACATTGAGGCAGCATGCCTCCAACGCGCACCTATCGCTTCCGGATTCAGTGACATGAATATTATTTTAAATGAACAAAGAAATAGAATATTAATTGAAAATCTAGCAAATCTTTTATTTATAAAAATGAATGGCCCACCACAACAATTATTTAAACAAGATGATTATGTAAAAACTTGTTTAAGGTCTCATCGGTCAGCGGATGACAACAAAACAAGGAAAATTCAACCTCAAGATCCTGAACATAATCCTATTTGGAAATATTTTATAAAAACCATTAGTGTTTTCATGTATTGTTAAAAATATTTGTGCAATATTGTTTGAGTATCTACTATGCGTATTTTATAATTTGTTTACTAATTTTTATTAAACGTTCCTATTGTAATAAACATATGTATATATACATATACACAAAATGGGTTTCGTAATAATTTTCATTTCCTTTTCTTTTTATGCTATATACAGGTCCGATCTTGGCGACAGGATAAAATTGGGGAAATCTCCCCGTCATCGTCAAATTTGAGACATGAGACCTAAAAATAAAACCGTCGCCGCCAGGATTATCATGGAAAATCACCTAAACCCCCCCCCTCGTCGTTAAATTTGGGACATGAGACCGCACAGAGCGGCCACCTACACAGGATCGGCCCTGTCTATATAATTATATAACGTTACGTTACAAATATATACGCGTTCCTGTAAAAAAAAATTAGCACAACACCACTGGATAGACGTACTCCACATGACACTAGAAGTTGTTGGGATACTGCGATGTGTTTTTAACAATCGGCTATCGCGTTGCTGTTTCAAGAAAGTCAGTGATGTAAATTATTAACTGGTCTAAATTTAAGGAAGAATGGGATTTCTTACCAACATTTCATGTATTGATGTTGTATCATTTCAAGCGGATGTGGTCGTCGGTGCTTTGACTCGGATTGTAACTGACAACTCGAAATCTTTAAATATGAATAAATCCAATGGCATAGAAGTGAATCTGGCGAGTAATGCATACGATAGGTATTAACGGTGAAAGTTATCTTTTTCATGACTCATGAAATCGCAACAAAATTTTAAAATTCAATTCTCAGCTCAATGAAGAATTGCCCACACAACCATTGATATCTGTTAGATATCCAAAACACATCTAATTCAGATCCAGATATCTCTTACATTTAAAACACATCCATTGGATGTCTACAATTTGGATATCTATGATCTAGATATCCATAAGATATCGCAGAGGTAACCTTGTTTAGATATTACCATGGAGATATACCAGGGATATCTCATAGATATCCACAATTTTTGCAATGTGGATATCTCAAAATCGCTTCACATGGATATCCACTAGATATTTAAAGTTAGATATTTCTGGATATACTTGTTATAGATGTTGTTTAGATATCCAAGCTTGGATATCTCCTAGACATCTAAAGAAAGATATAATGTAAACACAAGCGAAGACAATGAATTTTTTTTACAAAATTTCCATTGTATTTAAATGTGTAATATTTTTAATAGGGCTATTTTTGTAACATAAAAAAACACTTAAGACGTTATGTTGCTTAACTCATGAAGTGAAGTGAAGTTAAAATTGGCAATGCATTTAAGTTGTAAATTCACAAATGCACAGTTCTTTTCCTCTTGAAATTTGACTTGCGTATTTCGATTATTTTGAAGTGAGATTTCTTATTTCAGAAGTTATTTTTTTTAATTTGAAGTAAGTTTACTATTGAAAATTATTCTAAATGAATCGTAAACATTTTGTAATTTATTTTTTTTATTTAATATTGAAATTATGTGTATTCAATGTAAATGTCTTGCACTTAAACATGGAAATGGGTTTAATGTTTTCCCATTAAGTTATGAGTATTAAATTATTTATGTTCATTTTGTAATTGTATGTAATTTAAAGTATTTTACAGCAAGTTTATTGTTTATAATAGATTATTAATCGAAGCTATTTTAAATAATTTTATAGTTACTTTCAATGTAAATAAACTAAATATGTATATTGTTAGTAAAATAGAAATTATGCCCAGCAATTTTGCAATTGTTAATTTCACCGAAACCAATGAAATTGAAGCTGTCATTGATATGGATGAGAGAAAATGGATGTCTTTGTCCTCCACTTTAAGGTAGCAGTGCACAAAAATTGGTCAAGAAGTTGCATAAGCCATGTGATGAATGGATTTGTCATGAAGCTAGAATCCTTGGTAAATATGGTAAGTAAATATTCTTTTCTCAAAAATCAATTTTTACTTCTTTAAACTGCTTTGGTTTTATCTTGTATTTTTTAATATTTCACTATGTCCACATTTTAGGTAATGGTTACTACTATAATCCTTCTTTAGAGCAATTATTTTAATGTTATCCAAATTAAAAAAGCGATTTCCTTTTTAACTAAGTTAATAATTTAATAAATATTTCTTAAGACAGGTTTAAATGATTTAATTATAAGTATTAATATATTTTACCAAGTATAATTTATCTAATAATATAATTAGCCATTTTATTTTTACTACTTTATATAGATGAGAATTTATTTTTAAGTACAAATGTTAAATTATTAGTCATTTATATAAATTTTACAAATTCATTATTGGTTAAAGTATTTTTAACTATAATCATTGTTGTAAGTACAACTTATATCATTTTTTTCAATTATTTTAATTTCATATTTTTTAGAGACTTTTGAGTTTGCTCGGCCTTTCCATTCGGCCTTTCCATTGATTTTTGATTGATTTCCATTATATTTACATCCATTCCATTACATTTGATTGATTTCCATTGATTTTTGATTGATTTCCATTGATTGATTTCCATTATATTCGGCCTTTCCATGGAAAGGCCGAATATAACTCAAAAATGAATTTTACACTAAAAATGGAGTAGTTGCGAACAAAATTATGATAAATGTGCAGTAAATGTTAGCATTATTGCACAAAATGCGATGGGCATTCTATCTTGACTAATATATTTTCTGCTTCATTAGACAAGTACTTACAATACTTGAGGACGACTATGAAATGCACGCATAAGTTTTCTTTTAAAAATCTTCCTGATGAATGGTACGGCTCTGGTAATTGCGATTGATGGGATTTTAAGAGAATTAAAATCCATTCCTCTTTCAAGTTAAGGTGAAATGATTGGCATTTTTGGATGATATGGAAGAAAGGGACTATTTAAATTTCCCAATTAATTAGCGACACAAAAAAGATGTGCATGTTTTCATATGGAAGTGTGCCAAAAAAAAAGTAAAGCCCAAAAAATTTAGTTCATTATAAACATGCTTAGCACTTGACGTTAAACATCACACTGTAAGAGAAGCTTTTAAATACTGTGAGAAAGTTGTATTTCTATGAAATTTCTTGATGATGTGCTCCAATTTTGACGCACTTTTATGAAGTTTTAATAATTCGCTTCCTTAATTTTTTGCCGAAGCTGAAGTAAAATGCATCAAAATGTTAAAATATTATACCCTTGTTCAACTCGCTAATTGTTCGCTTAATTAATGCCCTTTTGTGTTCTGTAATACGATGGTTCATCGATCTAAAGAACTCTTTCGTGAAGTGCAGCATTCTTACAAGCCTCTACTTTACAAAAACTAACGACTTTATGAACTTGTGGTTAGTCCTTAACCATTTACCAGTTTTGCCCGAGCGCCGCTCGGGCAGCATGTATTTTTACGCCGATCCACTGATTTGCCCGGCTTTTTCTCATTTTTTTAGTTTCCATTGCTTCTAATAGATGGCTCTAGTTGTCCAGTAAAGACTGGCTTTCAAAATAAGTGTAAACCGATATCATCTGGTTTTACTGCTTTACGCGGGAAAAAGTGCAAATTTAGTTTATTGTATCACGCGTTGCGAATACTTTCTTTCCATTTTGTGTTGCAATGAGTGATAGTGAGCGGCTTATTACAGAATATAATTCTGATATTGGATCAAACAGTGAATCGGAAATTTCGTTAAACGATTCAGGCAATTGTGAAAGTTCGTTTTCGGACTTCCCTAGTGACGAAGAAACGGAAAGTTCGGATAACCTAACTCAGGTTCGGAACTTTTGCGAAATTGATATCAATAATCCTCCTCCACCACCGCCAAGATTTCCTTTCACAGCGAATCCTGCTATCCATTTGAATATTGTTCAGTTAGTTGTTCTTAAAAAAACCCACTTTAAGTAAAAATGCCATTTTTTCGCTTAATTAAAAACTTAAAATAAATTAATAAATGCAATACTTGTAACAATTTTGACTGTGGGTTTGAGTTTATACAATCGATTTTAATACAAAATTGCTTATAAAAATGTGCTTATTTTTGGGCACAATATGGCAGAAAAACGAAACTGTTAAGTGGTTAATATGGTCTTAAAATTTTGAGAAATCATTTTTAACCCATTTTCCATTTGCTATCATATTTTATTATTTGAATTTTTTTTTATTTTAGGGTTGAGAAATATGAATTGTGACATTTTTATTGCTCTACGAATGTTGAAATTTTGGATTTTTTGCAAATTTCTCCAGCCTAATCTAACTGCCACCTCATAGTTCATGCATTAAGGTATAAATCGTAAAAGAAGTGATCATGATTTGGAATAGCCTTTTGAAATAAAAATTCTAAACACTCTACGTACTTGTGAGTTATCATTTTGACATGCAGGCTTTATTAAAGAAATCGTGACTGAAGATAGCCAAGAAACTCTTTACCTGATGATGGATGACATATCTTTTCTAAACTTCGAGAAAGGAAACCACTCCAGGTCGAAATTTTATTTCAGGATTTTATTTGTGAATCTGAGTTTAATTTGTACTCACGAAGTGTTAGACGATTATACATGAAGAATGGAAAAATATCCTTTTAAAAAATATAGTTATGAAACAGTGATTTTTCATCGGTAAAATGAAAGTAAGAATTGTTTTTAAATGCAATATTTTGCGCCGGCCGATGGCTGAGTGGTTAGCGTTCCTGACGCCTAAGCTGTTGGTCCCGTGTTCGAATCACGGTTTAAGCATGGACGTTTCCTTTCTTCTAAGATGATGGATGGATGAATGTGGCCCGCTCTATAAACGGGTTTGTAATGGTGGGACGTCGGTAATGCTACTCACCACCGTGGCTTGGTTCACAGATCCCCACCGGGTGACGATAAAATGAGTAGCAGTTTTTGCCTTGTTGTGGCGAAGGATTAGTGACTTAGTGCCCGCCATTGGAAAAAATATATGTATATATATATATAATATTTTTCCTGGTTATACTTTATTTACAAAATAAGCAGTTTGGTTGAAAAGAATTTTTACAATTCAACATTTATTTTTTTTTATTTCAAGAATTTTTGATTTTGCGAACTATTTTATCTGTCCTTACGAGTTCGTAAAAGCAAACATATACTGTATCTGACTTTTAAGTTTTCAGGGGCAGGAGAAATGAATCTACCATATTGTATAACATGATTCTAGTTTGGTCGCCTTCAATCTCGTTACAGTTAAACAAGATCTGCTACCGTGTAATGAGCTGTGTGCCGAAAACTTATCAAAAACATTTGGAAATGATGCTGCGATTAAACTTTCAGCACGCACATCTATTGGAGTGAGAACTTGAAAGTGTAAAGCGATTATCTTGGATGGTAAAACGCTGTTTACAGTGTAAAAAAATAAAATAAATTTTAAAAAGATCAGCTTTTGCAGGTTTACTATTAAAATATCACTTAAGTGCTTATAGATATTTCTCTTTGGAGTTCTGTGGTGGATCCGTATCTTGATTCAGGGTCAAAAAACTCCGTCAGATGGCGCGCATGTGGCAAATGTTCCATTACTCTTCTATTTTTCAACTCCTGTAATTTTTAATCTTACTAAATAAAAAACTGTGTATAAGCTTAAATTTGAATATACATTGTTTTCTGAAAGAAATGTTTTCATGATTTTAGTAACAAAATAAAAACAAATATATTAACAATACGTTTCGAAGGAAAGGAATCATTGTGTTTATTATATTTTTATTTGATAAAAATGTAGTTATAATGTTATATATTACACGTGATGGATGTTTCTCTGCTTTCCCAGCATAGCATTTTACCAGACATGTATTTACATTGATTCATCTCATCACAGTCTATTTTTGAGATGATTGCATTAAGCTATGCTTGATATTCCACTGCTTGCACTTGACGAATCTACATCTAAAAGTATAATATAACTGCTGGTGAATTTGCTTACAGAAAGAAGAATTTGCATATATTTTTGTGCAGGAATGTTAAATTGAATAGATCATACAAACCTTCGAATTTCCGAGCTATAATTTCTACACTAAACCAACCAACAAATATTTTGTAGAAAGTTAAAGTTACAGTTTACCTACTTAATTTTTTTTTTAAAATTCTATTAAAGTGCAAATTACAGTGACGAATACTGCATTTAAAACAATATGACAGTTTTCAAATGTTCTCTAAACATATTTATTTAAAAGTAAACGAATGCAATGAATGCAAATTAAAACAGTAACGTCAGTAAGTATTTTATCAATTAAAAGCATTTAAGTTAAAATATATCTTGGATTAGCTTCTAATTTGTTGACACCTTGCTGAGTAAATCTTATTAAACGAGAATTCAGCTAGATTTGAATCTTTAGATTTCTGGATTTGACTTGTCTCGACGGCAAACAAATAAATCTACATCAAAAATATATCTTTGCATAGCGTGAAAAACAATTTTTAATTGAATTACTTTAAATATGCGAGGTATGATAGCTCGTCAGATATGAACTAAATAAAATTCTTACAAATTGACACTAAGCTTACAAAATACTATTGAAAAAAAATCCAGAATTTACCGAAAAATAGCTACAAAGATGGAACTTGTTTATAATAAGGCAATATCTTTGCACTCCGTGAAAGTTTTACCGAATTTATGAATAGGTTATCATCACCTATCACAATAATGACACTGTCCCATTAGCTGTGTCACTATGCTATTATTGTAATGGCTTAGAATTAGCAATTCAGGCGACAGAATGCAGTGATTGATGAACCAACCAATGATATCCAAATACCCCTAGATAGATGACAGCGTCTACGTCCTCAAGACGAAATTCGGTCTTAATGGTATAGCCGTAAAAACGAGAGTTCTTCCCATTATATTCCACTGCAGAGTGATTAAAATTATGATGTCTAAACCTTCATAGAATTTCATTGCAATTTCGGCGCATTGAATTTTATGATGGTGATCACACAAACTTATTTGAATTTTCCACATTCGTACCTTTAATTCTGTCCGTCATAATTTCATGGATTTCAACAGGTGGTTATCAAAATAATAGAAGCATCCCAGATTTACAAGGTATTTTTTTACTAATATGTCCCATGTAATATACCTTGCAAGGAGGAGAATTATAAGCACTGAATAAAATACTCTTGATGTTAGGGAATCGTTCTCTGATCCTTATCAAAAGGTATTAATTTGAATCTTGATTTAACCGTAGATATGTTGTGTTCAATAAAGTCGCAGTGCCCTGGAGTGGCAGGTCTTCTGATTAGTCCTGCTTTCAAATGACTTCAAACCGGTTGCTTCCACATGACTGGTAGAGCCCAACTCTGGACTAGGTTGAGTTGGGCTCACTTTGGTATCTTTGCAGGAAAGCATCCCGATGGAACAGCTGCCTTTAATGAAGATATTGTGAAAGTTCCTTTTGTGAGTTAAAATTGATCATAACGCTTCCATTATAAAGAGATTAGAGGGCTGTGTGTACACGTGTGTGTGTGTGGACTAAAGTAAAAGCTTTTTCATTTCATATTCATCATATCCTAATTCTACTAGTCCTGCTTCAAGAAAACAAGCATTATCATCTTGAAAAATCCTAATTCTAGGTGCGAAACAAAGCTTCCATCATAGTATGGACTTGGTCTTCTAAAACTCTTTCCTATTCTTTTCACCAATAGTCTTTTCTTTCTGGAATACTATTGGAATAGCAAAAAACCACCTCATATCTTGACAGATTCACCTCCAGGTTTATCATTTGGAAGTAGTTAATCATCCGATCATATGTTTGTGAAGGAGTCTTTCTAAAGTGTACACATTTTGTTCTGGGGAAAAGTTTAAAAAATGATTATCTGATCATATTACTTCCACTTATCATTCAACCAAGTTTTATGATTTGGTATCTTTGTATAAACATTTTTTTTTTACATTAACATGCATGACACACAAGTGATCTGGGAATCCTAACTGTAATCATTATTCTACCTTGAGATTTCCGCTTATAAAAGTAATTGTCATTATTTGGAAAACACAGATTTTAATTGAATTATGCGAGCAATTTAACTGCAGCTCTATTTATAGATAACAATACGTTTAAATATATGTCGGTCCCTTTGATTCAACGTTTTCTTGTATATCATTTTGCTTTTCTTGTTGTGCTGGTATTTCAGCGCTGTGTGTACGCTCAGAAGTTTAATTTGATTTACAGAATTTTTGAAAAAGAACTTCCTAGTTTTAACGTGTCATAGAATCTGTACGAAATGACATACGCTATTTTAATTTGTGGCGCTTGATTAATCAAATCTCCACATTGTGCTCCCTAGTAGTTATCATGACACCAGTCGATACACTCTGTTCAGAGCAGTGGCAACTCCACAACAGAAAGCGCAGTGTGTTTCTTGGCTTGTGCAAACTAAATAAGTTAGTAACATAAGTCTGGAAATCAATATGGCGAACCACCTAGAGCAAAAAATATCCATTACTATTTAAAGTCTTTCAAAGAAACCGGTAGTGCTTTAAGTAGACGGAAAATTTCTTCAGATGTTGTTGAACTGATTCGTGTTATTTGTGTTGGATCCTGAAGAGGTCTTTGGCTAGTTTACAGTTGGGAACACTGTACCGAAAAGTACAGTGTGGTACGTAAAAGATTTCAGTTTCACACTTACAAATTGAAACTGTTACATGAAATAAAACCTTCTAATGAAAGAAAAGGTACGTGTTTGCTATTGACTTTCTCCACTGAATTGATGACAATTTTTTAAAACATGTTCTCTTTTATGATGAGGCGACATTTCCTTCAACTGGGACACTTAATCATCATAAATGTAGAATTTGGGAGACACAGCATCCCCATGAAGTCATTCAGAGATAGATGAAGTCATAGAAATTCTCCTAAAGTTAATGTTTGGTGGAAGATCGCAAGATTGTTTCTTTCATTTTTGTAGAAGGAACAATAAACGAGGACATTTACTACGACATGTTGAGAAAGTATGTCTTTCTCCAAATGGATGGTAATGAGGTGAAATGTGTCTTTCCAACAAGATGGCGTACCACCTTTTTATAGTAAGCATGTGCGCGTAGCTTTTGAAACTCCCTTTCGGGAAGATGGATAGGCAGGACTGTCTCAATCTCTTAGCCTCCAAGGAGTCTAGATTAAATTCCACTGGACTTTTTCCAGGGCCACATCAAAAAAGCTGTATATGGTAAAAAAAAAAATCCGAATTATCAATTATTTATTTAAGGAATCGTAAAAACGGTTACACCTGATATGTTGGTGATTTTCTTTCTGAGAAGTTTGCTAGGTAACAAATGGATACCACGATGAATGAAGTCTGCTAACATTTAAAGAAAACTCCCTTCCATGGCATGTAATTATTGATTTAGCTTCTCATCAATTTCACCTTTTAATTCATACTTAAAATTAGGAAATTTTTTTTTTCAAACACTCTGTATTTGTCGCTCAACGGCCAATTTTTGCAAATGAAGGCTACTTAGATCGGGGCTTACAAACTTTTTGATTGGAAGCACTTGATTAATATATAGATTTATAATTCATAACATAAATACAAACAGTTACTGTTACATTTATTAAATACAAATATCTATTCCCAATGCGCTAATCTGAAACACACTAGCTGTAGTATGTTGTCATTACTGAACACCTTGCTTCTAGAAACGCTGAAGAGCTGGGATTTAGGGACCAAAATGACTCCAAATAGAAGGGCTCCTGCAATTTAATTTCGTTTAAAATCTGTGATGTCTCAGGCTTATATGCTTTTGCCAAAAATAATAGA
>JAPDSC010131936.1:1075847-1104823 GCA_026290005.1 Latrodectus geometricus | reverse complement strand
TTTGGCAAGGATTTGGATTACATGGATCTGGATAAATTAAAAAAACATCATACTCTTTCCTTAATATTTGCAAAATTTTACACATAAATATTTATTTAATTCATTTTTTTGGCAAGGATTTGAAACCCATGGATCCGGATTATAAAATATATATATATATTTTAAAATATATATAAGCCGTTAACCCAGTCAAGAAATCCATAAAGACGAGTTATCATGCAGCTTACAATAGTTAGAATGATTGATTTTGTAAGTTTTTGCTAAATATTCATTTCATGCTCAAAAGATTTATATTATCAGACCGTAACTTGCAGATTAATGTGCATGTCGAACCATAGCAATCATCAGATCCCAAGGTGACTATTCGAATCCTCAAAATATTGAAAAGAATATTAGAGTTCTAACTATATATATATATATATATATATATATATATATATATATATATATATATTTGACTGACAGTTCGGTAGCAAAGCATTCAAAATATAGAAATATGTCTTGTATCCTTCTCTTACTAATTTGAGCTGGGAATGGTCTAAATTGTGTTGGCGAAGAATAAAATCAGTGTCCTTTTCTCCCCACAATGAGTCAATTAGTTAAAAAGATGATAGTTTTTAATGATGAATGCTAATAGGGTTTTCGTTTGGTTTCAAAAGCTTGATCGGAGAGCTTAGTCACTAGGAAGTTAGCAGCAGCTATTTATGCACTTGTGACTACCCTATACAAGTGAGAGAAATGAGTTAAAATAAAAAATAAAAAATTCCAAAGTTATTTTATAATTTAATTAATCCTAAATAGCTAAAATCTCTCAAAAAATATATTTCATAGCTTTTTTGAATGATTAACTGATAAATAATAAGGAAAGGCAATAGAAACGCGAGTTTCAATAAAATATCATAGAGTATGTCACTTGAGCAATTAAATATCGCATGGGATTTTTCTTCTGATTCTGGCACAATTAGTTTTTTTCATTTCTTGAACTCTTCAAGGGTATCACAACGTTGAATAACTTCAATGATCATAAGGAACCAAAAACAATTTTTTTTCTGTGCTGTTTTGTCACTTTTTATTTCTTCTGTCAAAGTTAGTTTTTCACGAGTAAACGCATCACTATTTATCACCGCCCCACACTTATTTAATAAGGATTCTAATCTCTCTTACATTCCTTTTTTTACAGGCTGGTCTCCCCCTCCTGCAGAAACCATTGCTTGAAAACAGGTTGCAAAAATAATTGTTAATAATCCAAAATGTAAAACGCTAACAAATATACGCCACCGTCTAAATTCTACATCTAAAAGCAACGGAACAATATTCACACACTAACATCATTGCAAAGTAGTTATAAGTGGTTCAACATTGACTAAAACTAATCAGAACTTGCTCAAAGAACTTTCAATTCCGGTATTTCATACTTTAAAGATCAGGTAATTGTTATTCTATGAAAAACCTAGTTTAATCGTAGTATTTAATAATTGTGATTGACTTGTGTGGTTATTACATAAAATACCAAGTTTTTTCAATTCTCACTTTAACGACAAAATATATATAAAATGCATTGTATAAATCATTTGGTGAATTAAAACACAAATCATGGAAACAAAATAGCATTCATCACTTCAAAGCAGCATCCGTTGTCCACAATAGAAGAGGTTGCGATAAGCTGTTTTTGGACTTTATGAACATTTTTGGCCTCTGAATCTGTTTTATCAGTCCAGCCACCACCACGATGAAAGTTTCTGGAATGAGTCAGCTTTTAGGATCGACGGATGTCTTCATGAAGGCAGAAGTTTGCAAGCCCCAGATCAGGGGTGATAGCGGTCACCAAGAAACTGCATACATGAATCTCATTCGCGCTTTCATGGTCATATAACAAATTTTATTTGCCACTGTTGTATATCTATGGGCGAGCACTTCGGATGTCTGACAGTAAACGCTTAAAAGCAGTTTTGCAGAATCCATAGCTTCGTTTCAATGTGATTACAAATCTACACGGTTTTACTGACCATAGATGACAATTCTACCTCGGTTTCTAGCAATTCTTGCTATGTGGAGTCTTTCCATTGATCTCGACTGTGGAGCATGTGCAGGGTCGGATTTCTTAGCTTACATTCATTATGATATACCCAGTTATTCTCTGAAATTGTGTAACATATTAGGTAGAGGGAAAAGAAATCCATTATTTTTACTTGAACTTCAAAATTTTATTTAACATGTTTCCGATTTGCTTTGTGCAAATGGTTTAAAAATGTTTTATGGCCGATCTTTAACTCCGGTTGACATTATGACTGCTAACATGCCCGTTAACTTCGATTATTTCTGTAATTTTGTCGACATTTTAGATGACGGACTTACATATGCGAGGTGCATCCTTAACATTAAAAATACCTGAACGAAATAGATGAAATAAAAATTGAACATAATTGGCTGTTACAATATTGAGACTAAACACCATGATTTCAACCATGTAGTTTTTTTTCCGCCTTTATCAAAGAAAAAGAAAAACTGTAAAATGCATCGAATTTTGTCTTTATTTGACTCTACAATTTTTAATATCCTGTAACTCACAATTTTATGCACCAAAAAAGAGCAAAGGAATTCTTAGTGCGAGATTTCACTTTCCTAAAGAGCATCAACAGGAAATTGTTTGAGTGATACTTCACTCATACAATTTCAAGAGATAACAGATATACAAAAAATATCGATAACAACCATAAAAATATAATCGATTTTTCTAAACCTAATACATATGTGTGTCTTTATTTTTATTTTTATGTATAATATAAGCTCATTTCTCCTAATTAATTCGAATTCTCTCCAATAAATGAGATAAAACCGATATTCTGTTTTATAAATTTTCATTTCACAAAACAATTTACTAAACTGAAATGTAAGCAAATAAACATATTAGTTTCAAAATTTAATTCAGTTTTATTAATTATTTCTGAAATTTGTTACTAACTAATTAATTTTTTGGTCGATCCAGGAAAATGCAACGATAATTTTCATCTTAAACCACTTTTAAGATGTTTCATATTTTGTCTGTGTGCTTCCATGTGCTTTTCTAAATATTTCCTGGAGTGATTTTTTCTTACAATTTTATTTTCATTGTTTTTCATTTCTGTTTAATTTTTTCCAATTTTTTAAGTGTTATAGTCTCATTTGTATTGAAACTACTAGATTATTCATGAACAGTTTATTTGCATTCTATATATTTTATAGAATCTTTACAAACGAATTCTAAGTGCTAAGTGCTTAGGCTCTTCTCTGATGTATAATTTTATTCTCGTTCTTTTCTCGAAAGTGTCTTTTTCCTATATTTTTATTCAATTCATGAGCTCATTTTATTACTTAAAATAGGTACGATATATTTATTTTAAATTGATATTTTTATACTTTTGAATGTCTTCTTTATTTATTTGGTATTATTGCTCTGTTTACAATACTTAAATTTATTCTATACTTTTAAAATAATATATACACCCATTGTTACTATAAATTATAGATTACTATATCTATATCTATCTATCTATCTATCTATCTATCTATCTATATATATATATATATATATATATATATATACATATAACAGATGTAAACAATACAATATAAAAAATGCAATGGATAGTAAAATTCAAAAGATGAACTTAGATGAATACTGAAAATAAATACCTTTATCTAATTGGCAGTTGTCTCCATAAAATCCAATTGAACAGTTGCATTTGTATGGCTGGTTTCCTTTCAAAGGTTGACAAATGCCGTTTTCTCCGCACGGTTTCCCTTTGCAATTTACTGTCACTAAAATATAAAAGCTGTTATGGCAATTTCTCAAGAAATCAACTCAACACTGCATGCGAAGTTGCTATTTATATTTCAGGTCAACTTGTATAATTATAAGTATTGCTTTCAATAACTATTAGTATTGCTAGGTGACCATCGACGTTTCCAAATGATATTTTGGTACTTTTAATCCTACTTTCTTTGAGATATTTTGCACATTTACTTACAGGGAATAAAAACATTCATCACGAGGAGAAAAAAAATGACTCGATAAGTACCATTTTTTTAATAGTTTTTGAGGTTGATTATCAAGGCAAGAGCTCTTCAATGAACTTGGTTCTTTTTACAGCGATAAAGCACTACTCTTTGTTGCTGTTGTTGTTACTTATGACACTTAAAGAAGCCAAGCCCTCCAGTCAGGAACTGGGTAAATGAAGTCAGAAAAAGCATCTTCCTTTTTTTGTTTTTTAAATAGAGCACTCTTATTTGAAGGTGGAAGTATGACTTTGGCTCATAGATGGCAACATCATCTGGGTCTTCCAATTTAGAGGTTGAAGCCAGAGAAGACCCAAACCCTGGCTCCTAACAACCCCAGAATTATTCCTTTGGAATGGGAACATGGAGGACATTGAGACCATGATATATTTTACTTGCCCATGTCGTCATGAGTGAACACGACGGATCTTCAGTTATGTCGGGATTCGAACTCACTACCTTCCGGTAATGAGAACGATGCCCAAATCAACCAGGCCACCACGGCATTACAGATTTGTTGAGCACTGGAATAGAAATTCAATCGGGATTGATGTTTGTTCTAGGACAAAACCAGGGAAAATCGTATGAAATTGGTGTTATTCCAGTGATGTACATGAACATAATGTGAAAGCAAAATCATAATACGACATACCACATGATTGAGGCGTCTTTGGCTAAGGCAGGTATCAGTACGGTATTTCATGAGTATTCCGACTTAAAAAATATTTGTTCCTATTAGATGATACTTAATCTGGCAAACGAAGTTCCATCTCGATTGATGCTGCAAAATGTTGAAAAAATATGTTCAAGCTGAATGACGTTTACAAAAGTGACGAATCATGAGCCCGAAATAAAAGAGGAATCGACTGTATGGGCCTTCTAAGAGGAGCCAAATTCTTCATGGACGAAGCACATCGTAGCACCCTCACGTGGGAACAGTGGCAAAAGAGTAACGCAGATAAATTAATTCTGATCAATAAGTGACCATTTCTTCTCTAGAAGGGAAATACCAATGGTTTATCATAACATCTTTTTCACATATAGGGTCAAATAATTGACACAATCCACCAAATTTCGAATCAAACGGTCATCCGGCCTGATTTCGTACTCAATGACTTTTATTGTTGCCAATCAAAAATAAATTACGCGATGAACGGTTTTTCACATTCAAAAAGAATATTTGGGAAGATTCAGAATGGAAAAATGCTTCGAAAATTGATTGAAACGTATGCAAAGCGATATTTTTCTCCATGAAACATATTTTGATTATATTTTCTACCAATTTGCAGAGGAATGAGTTAATTTTGCATATTATCTAAATATTGAGAAATGTTTGTTTTGTTTGAAATGTAATTTCTAACAAAATTGCAACACAGAAAAAGATGCATTTATTTTGCAGAATCGAATTACTTACCGAAAAACATAAGCCAACCCAGTAAAAATATTGTTCGCGACGATTAAAAAGGTTTACTGAAATCCATAACAAAGTTGCAGCAGCAATTTTGTTATGGATTTATGCAACGTTATGGGTTTATTTGTTATACTTTTTTAAAGAAAAAAACGGAAAGAAAGAAATAAAAATTTTAATTTCATTGAAAGAACAACTAAACTAACAATAAATAAATGTCTAATATAAACCCTGTTTTCACTTATTCAAATAAAACATTGACGCTAACCAAAAAAAAAAAAGTCTGGCAATTTTTGAGAAGCGTTTTCAGGGATGTCAAGGTAAATGGTGTGTGAAAAAGAATAATAAATATTGAATTCCACAGAATATATAAAAATCCAGATATAAGTAATTTTATTAGTACACAAAGGGTTGGGTACCTTATTAAATAAGATCCACAAAGAAAATCTTGGAGGGGAGGCCAAACAGCACTTGAAAAAGACCAAAACTTGGAACTGCATTGAATATGACATAAAATTATTGAATTAAAAGTTCAAGACCAACGTCGAGTTCTGGAAAAAGCCTTTTCTTATTAAAGAATTGAAAAATAATGGATTAAAATAATTTTTTAGATAATGATGGCAGATCATCCGACTCTCTCTGTATCATGGTTTTGGGAGCCATAATTGGAAAATATTTTGAGACAAACTGAGGTCACATTAACAGTAAAGTCGTTAATAAAAAAACTACATAGAGAGTTAGTTAGGCATAACATTTGTACATTTAAATGTGTACTTCAAAA
The DNA here is from genome assembly GCA_026290005.1 of Latrodectus geometricus. Classification (NCBI taxonomy): domain Eukaryota; kingdom Metazoa; phylum Arthropoda; class Arachnida; order Araneae; family Theridiidae; genus Latrodectus; species Latrodectus geometricus. Next base: position 1,098,599 of record JAPDSC010131936.1, on the reverse strand, counting down.
TCAATTATTTAAGTAGTGTATTTGCCGAATGAATATTTCAAAATTACTATAAAATTAAAAACATTCCCTAAATTTCCAATTGAAAATACGGGTCAAGTTAACAAAATAAAAAGCTGTTATCACTAATAGATAGTTACATAGTTACATACAATCATACATCATGTGAAATATCTGCGATTTATTAGTAAGAATTGTTGGTTCATTTCGCAAAAACTCTGTTTGAAATATGATTTCTATTCTAAAGAGGGACATAAGCAATTTTTCGTTCATTTTTCTTCCGTCATTGTTTTTAAATGTGCGCTTTGATTGTCAATAAAATATTCATGACAATCAAAGCACATATTTAAAATAGGAAACACATTTTAATGGAGTTATAAATATTTTAGTGCACAATTACACATATTGTAAAACTAAAAAAAAATGAGCAATGATATTTTTGATATGATGTATAAAACAGTTCTCACTTTGTATCTGCTTCAATGAATTATACAATTCTTAATCGTTGTTAAACCTACGAAACAATACTCTTACATCCCGATTCATTATAATTCTTACTAACAATCCCTTGTAGCAGATAATAAGGAGCCATGAAAAGTTCACATTTATTTAACTCTAAGAAAGAATGAAATTAAAAAATGATTCTGAAAATGACGGAGTCAAAGTACCTTCACAAAACCGGGCTTCATATTCAAAGTCATCAGGGCAGGTACAGAAAACCTTCCCATCCTCAATCACACATGTGCCTCCATTCTTGCAAGGGTTCGAATCGCACGATGCACCTGAAAAATATAAGCATGGTAAATGAAATAAAAACATCCAATGCGATGATTACGCTTTATATTAAATGAAACTGCATTTACTAACAGATTACAAAAAGCAAAAACTTTTTGCAGATCAGTTGTTTTACCCACCTCTGAATCTGTCATTCCATTTGTGTCTATCATTAATTATGTCACAAACATGAACAATCCGCAATTTCTTTTTATGTTAAAGACATATTAAAAGCATTTTGAACAAAATATAAAGTCATTAATTATCAGACATTTTACAGCATGTATGTAACACTTAAAGTGAAATCTAAATTGATCTTTAACATCATTAAACCTCAGATCAATATTATAAATCCTTTTGTATCCTCAACGTTTTTTCAACATCTATCTCATCGCTGTCATACTCGCCTGTATTCAGAGATGGCTCTAAAACATGTTGGCTGGGGCATATTTTATGCTAATACCAGTCATGGTTCCATACGTCCTGCTTCATCCTTAATGCTGAAGTTACAGCCAAGCGCTTGAATAGAGAATAAAATTTGCGTCTATACCGACAGTATTTTAGAAGCGTTGACAAATTATCCTGTTGTGTCCATGATTTTGGATTCCCTTGCTGAAAGGACTATGAAATCACTTTCTGTTGGATCCCAGGTCTAATGGGAAGTGAAAAGGCTGCAAAAGCTGATCGTCCTTACTTCATTGATCGGTCCCTCTTTTCGACGTGAGAAGAATTGTAAAAAATTTTGTCTCTGGAGTATGCTGGTCTCTAACAAATTAAAATCTTTCTATACTTCATCCCATCACCAGTTTTACCGTTCGAAGAGTAAATGTTAGATTAACTCGCCTTCGTATCGGACACACACGTTTCACACATAAGTATCTTTTTCTAAATGAATCAGTTTCATGGTGTGAAACGTGTGATGAACCATTTACTGTTTATCAAATTTTAATCTCATGTCCAGATTTTAACCTTTATTGTATTACAAAGCAAATATTTTAACCATGTTTGATTTGGTGGAGCAGCCACCCCACAGAAACCTTTTTGCCTTTTTGAGGGCAATAGGTTTACTTGAATTTATTTAAATTTTAAAATTATATTTTCTTTGGTTTTTCAGTTTACCTGTATACTAAATTTTAAACTCATTATATACACTGTTTTTTTTTGTATTTTTTTAATTTTAATGTTGCTTAGGTTTTCTACAATTTATAAATAATTTACAGAAATAAATTTTCGGCGCAGCTTGTCCTTTGTGCCAGAAAACCCAAACAACCATTGATATCAATAAAGAACTGTAATTGATTGGATGATTTAAAAAATTTGGAAATTAGTTATTAATATTAGAATATATGTGAAAAATTATCAGATAATAATGTATTGTAAATGCTCAAATGTAGCCATCGCCTGTTGCCTTATTCGTTTGGTAGATTTTTTTTAATTAGTAGAAAGATTAAACATTTATTAAAACAATACCCAAAGACCAATTAATTGTCCTCAAATGAAGGCATCGACCATTTAAAGGCTTCACAATATGTATACATGCATTCATATAATATAAGTGTATAGTTAAATATTTATCTTAAAGTTTAATGTAACAGAATGGACAATCTCTAACGACAATTTAAAAGTTCCGAAACAATCCAACATTTATGGAAACTTCTCAATGCTCAATTTGTAGATCGAAATCTCTTCAAAAATTATCTGCTTTTTTCATATATTTTAAATCAATGTCTGTTGGAGAACTGAGAATGATAAAAAAAAATATTTTCTTCCCAGAAAGTATTTTATTTATCATGAGAATTTAATCAGATTGTTATGAGTAACCAAACTGCAAAAAATAGTCTTAGTTCTTCAACGTATTTTTCCACCGATACCTCTCTTCAAAAGTTGTTTTATGGATATGTTGTTCAGCGTCTCTTTTTGTATCTTCGACTATCATTCGTAATATTCGATGATCAAAATAATCCAATATACTGGCATTATTAGCCTATGTTCCCACGAAAAGGAACTGAATAAGGTGGAAAATTCTTAATATCAATTTTGTACCATTGCCTAACGCTTTACACCTTTACTGAATCATGATCAAATTCGCTACTATCTGAAGTCCAAAAAAATGCATCTCTATCACAACTAAAATCACTTTCAGAATCTGATAAATCATCAGGAATATATACTCTGTCGATCACTGAACGTTTCTAGCACTTCTGATTAGAGAAAAACGGCCAAACAAAGTGAGAGGTAAATACAAGTACTCTCAAATGACGCAATTTAGTGGATGATTATCTCCATGTTTTTGTTGTTAATGAAACGTTAATACTGTATACAATTAATTTCTTCTGGTAAAACAGTGAAAACGAGGGACGCGCTCTCAACAAAAACACCGCGAAAATCATGGAATGAGCAGTTGTGGCTACAGCATAGAAATAGCGGGCTACTTAGCTATCAACTACTTCCAGAATATATACCTTTCTATTTATTAAAAAAAAAAAAAAAAAAAAAAAAAAAAAAACTTTTAGGTATTATTATGTTTTAATTTTTCCACTGAGTCCACAGGTGTTTCCATTATTTTGAAAACCATCACTAAATATATTTAAATGAATAATTTTAATAATGATCAATATGATGAGAGAGAAGCGTGAAAAGAAAATCTTACTTTGATCGGCTGTTGCCGCCAACGGGATACAAACAAAGGATCCCAAAATAAAGAAGAAAAGAATCTCCATCCTGACATCTGTTGATGAGCGACATTTATTAATAGGGAGGGGGAGAAATTGCTCTTTGTAGGCGACGTTTGGGAGAGTGAATTATTTTCCACCTGCCGCTTATCTCACTGATTTCATAGAAACTCCTCAAAGAATGGAAGAGATATCGGAGGGAAAATTCCCTTTTTGAAGATAAAAAGTTTCGGTCTACCATTCCTCATTTGAACGACAAAAGCACTTACGAAGCACACTCTAATTTTTACAACAAAAAGCGCCAATACAATCTTCCGTAAATTTTACAGCATATTCGTAACACTTTTTACACAGCTTTTTATTATTAATTTACAGCACTTTTTGTTATAATTTTTACAGTAGTTTTTACTGTAATTCATACAGAACTTTATACGAGTAGTTTTATATGTTTTGCTGCAAGTTTTACATTTTAATAGCTATTATCAGGTTTTCATAAATTTTAGTACTATTTTTATAATGTATTTTTTTTTCCTTTTGTTTCACTGTTCTAATGAAACTTTTATTTAGGAGTTCATTTTGTGTAAGCAGGTAATTTTTGAAAGCAATGTAGATTATTTTCCTCATGGCAATAAAATATTACACATCTCCCCTTTTCATTAAATAAGTTCATTTATGTCTAGAAATTCTAAATATATTATGGTTGCAAAAAGACCTATATTCATAATTAGTTTCAAAGGCTTTTTTTTTTAACTAATTTTCAGAATCAAACAATTGAAAATATATGCTTGCATATCATGCATATTTTTTGCACAACCAATTTTATAAGACATTTACAGTTTAAATGGCTATGAATCCAGACATAGTGTTTCTTGATCACTATCATGATGAAATTATTCAAATAATTTTTATTTTAAATATATAAGATATTTGCTTTATATTCTATTAAATATTTATTGAATACAAAGAAAGCCTAATTTCTGTTTTTCGGCTATTTTTCCAGCAGAAAGGAAATTTATTGGAAAAATATTTCTATATTTTAATTGTAACTGAGAATATAAAGCAATTGAATACTCAATAGGGAATTTCCTAATTATTTTGTAAAAAATAAGTATTACGGTCAACGTACTGATATTTGGCGATTTTTTCTCCGCCAAGCGTAGAATGACGTAGTTTTGGAATTTAGTCAGCAATCCTAATGTGAGTAAGTTCTAGCTGAACAATAGCAACCAAGTAAGGAAATAGGAAAATAGTTTGGTGTTATTCTTAAACTAATAACCGTTGTGAAGTATATAAAAATATGCCAATTATTTAAAGAACTAATTACTTTTTCCTTAAGATTTTATAAAATAGGAATTTAATAAAATAGGCTACAAAAAAGAATTGTTTGAAACTTTTTAAACATCAATCAGCCAGTAAGATTACCCAAATAGACTCTTTATGAATATTCTACTTTGTAACATAAGTTTTGGAAATGAATCATGGTGTTATAAAATAATAAACTTTATAGTTAACAAATGACCTTAATTCGAATTCTAAGCCATAATGTGTATGTTGTTAATAATAGCGATTAAAAAAATAGATTTTTTTTTTAAATACTTACATTTTTCATTTCAGTGCATATTAATAAGTTAAATTCTAAATAAGAACATTTATTTTAATTAATATCATTAATTCGTGTACTATTTTATAGTATGTATACAAAAATATTCATTGCTTAAAAAATGTATATTGTTAAATACATGTTTTAAAATAGAATTCATAATATTAGCTGGAATTAAATTTATAACATGTGTTTAAATACATGGCAATAACAGTTAATTAAAAAATAAACATTTTTAATAAAATTCTAATTAAGATCATTTATTTAAAAAATATAAAGTTTATATACTATTTTCGAAATAAAAAATTTTATATTTCTATTATTAACATGTATATATTAGAAGGAATTCTAATAAAGAAATCTCATATCATATTTAAATTGTAAGAAATAAATATTTTTAAATATAATTAATAAGTTTATAAAATATTATAAAATTTATTTTTTCCCATTTTATCTATTTACTACTCTATAAATCATACCCTTTTACACTGATAGAAAAATGCGAGAAAAACATGGAATAAAAATTAAGAATTTTCAATAAAAAAATTTTAAAAAATTCTTTAACATATTTAATAAAAGATTTCTAAGAAAATATAATGACTAGATGATTATCCAATTGTAATTTCTAAAGAAATGTAATTAAATAATTTTTATAACAATGGAAGCATTTAAATTCAATTCCAATTTTTTATGTTAACAAACATTAACATAAAAAAAATAAACAGGGATCCTCTTTCAATCCAATAGTAATGGAACCCTTTTGTGGGATCAGCATGAAGACTACCAGGAAGGCCATTCAAAAATAGGAAAAACAGGAGATGAACAAAGTTTGGCGTGACTCTCCTGGACAGAAACATGCAAAAAGTATGATTTTCAACTCATCTGAGAAAATTGCATCTGAAATTCTTAGACTCCCAAGATTGAAGACTCGAGCAATTGTAGGCTTCATTACTGGGCACTATGATTTCAGGAAACACCTTCATACAATTAAATTTTTTTAACAGGAACCAATTTGTAGGAAATGCCACGCAGGGGTAGAATCAGCTCATCATATCCTGTATGAGTGTGATGCTCTTGCCCTTACAAGATTCACTACTCTAGGTAATCCATATCCTAAAGAGTTACACCTAAACTCCATTGAGGACCTATCAGACTTTATAAACAAAGTAGGTGACCCAAGACAATGGAACTAGGAAAAAATTGGGCTTGGAGCATGGTACAAAATGCAACAATGCAGAGGTGCCACATATCTGACAAACTTAAGAAGAAGAAGAACATAAAAAATTGGAATTATTATTTATATAAAATATTTTAAATATCAATAAACTAAGCATTATGGTTTAAAATATTTAAAAAATTTAAATCTTCCTTGCCGATTTAAACTAACAATAAAATAGATGTTTTGTTTTGCTTTCTCTTCTGTTCTATTGTCAAGATGCAAATAGTTCTAGTCAATGGAAGATAGATTTTCAAAGCGATGTTTTGGTCTTTACATATGAAATCGGTTTATTAACAAAATGAACATCGACACTATTTTTTATTTCGATACTCAAAGAGTTCACGCCACACAGACTCTCTTGATGTCATGTTTTTCTCGTACAATCAATATTTTACGCACAAAATGTTCATCAAAGTTTTTTTTTTTTTTTTTTTTTTTGAATTCACATCGAACGAGTCATCAGGCGAAAATGAGGCAATGATTTCAAAAGTATTCAGCTATGGTTCAACGACTTTAGTCAAAATGCGCATTGCCGGAATTCATTGGAAATCTCTTGAAACCATGGTTATTTCTGTCTCGTAACTCACAATAAAATCTATTGGAAACTTTTATAAAAAAATTGGTTTCTACTGAAGAAATTTTAAAATATTAGATAACTGTTTACATGAGGTACCCAAGATTTAAATTTGATATCGTGTACATTTTTCACAAGAACGCATTAATAACACGACAAAATGATTTTTAAATACTGAGAAATAAAAACTAAATTTTCATATATATATAAGTCAGTATCCCAACTTTTTATTATAAAATATTAATGAATATGACGTACAAAAAATATATGCACATATATTTTTGAATAGATACAAACATGCACTATGCTTCATTGATTGCTTGCATAAACAATTGAATATTAATATTTAACCCTTCTTTGCATGATTTTTTCTTTATTGGTGAAATTAATCAAGATGATATAATTCGTGTTCAAAATTAAAGGAAATATGGTTAAAAAAATCTAAGTATATATTTATAGTATAAATTTAGCAGAAAACAATATGCTAAGAATTTCCATCATCATCCAAATTTAGATCATTAGCTTAGTACTCAATAGAAATAAAAGAGGAAAATAACAGAAACACGTGTTACAAACCTTTCTTCCACTCATTTTCAATTTTTTAGCAATAGAAACTCTAATATAATAAAACAAAATTATAAACGAAATCCTACGTTTATTGCAACTACAACAGACAGCGGAATGAGACAACTTGAAGCTCGTTTCACTGATAATGACACTTGTTTATTTTTGACAGCTATGTTTCTTTTTAGGCAATGGACATTAAAAAGTTATCCAAACACGATCGACTTAAAGTGAACTTGTTCTTTTATATAATTTTTGGGCATTATAGGTTATGATGGAAATTTCCACCATTATGCAAAGAAGGGTTAAAGAGCTTTACACGCTACATGAAATAATCTTTACTCAATGTTTAATTATTTATTTTTAATAGTTTTATCCCTGCCTACATTATGTAGTTTTATAATACTACTACTATATAAAACTACCACATGAAAACCCATTTTATGAAAATGTAACATATTTTTGCGTAATTAAGTCACTTACATGTCTCCCCATGACCATAAATACTTTATTTTTCAGTTCAAGAAGAACTTTATTTCAGTCGATGCAGTCAACATGCAATCGAAGGGCAATTCTTTGTCTATTATCAAAACGCTGCATTATCTCGAGAGAAAGGAAACAAGCGCGATAAGCATATCCCATGAGATGACCCAAATATAATCTTCTAATAAAAAATATTCTGTCCTCTTATCATAATATATTTTCAAAAATAAAGAGAGACTAAAATATGTTATGATGATCGTGTTACCTTTATCATATGCTGCTATCGTGACGGTGCTTAGTGGATATCTCAATGTTGTAAAATATTTTAGCACCCATAACATTTGAAAGACATTTCATTGATAACATTCGCAACCTCCAAACTGCTCTACACCGCCGTCTCCCAACAGTCAGTGGACAGCCTAACGGTCAGAAACATTTCCCCACATAAATTGACCTCTTAGAGTACTTTCCATGGATAGTGGGCCGTATTCACGTGTCACAAGGGAGAAAACTCCCAAGTACCCACCCTGATAGACGTGGAGACAATCCATTCCCTATTAGTAGCTGGGATGGAATCCAGTGCTTCGAAGAACAATGCTCTATCACAAGGCCACTGTCAACTCCTAAGAATTGTTCACATTTCAAAAACTTTTTTAATCATGTTATTCGATATGTCAGTTCATAAAAAGTTCCACGCTGTGCAAGATGTTTTGGTGGCCCATGTACAGCAAGCCGACTTTGATTGCAATTCCCCCCCCCCAATCCCAGATGGTTCAACCATTCTAGACAGACTGTTTTGAGAGCTGCTTCATTCGCCACCTGACTGCAGAGGGGGAGGTCCTGGATTCGAATACCGGTTCGGTAACGGGTGTGCTTTCTCTTTCTCTCTTGTCTTTGTCCTTTCCTTGTATAAATGGGCTATAAATGGTTGCCTACCTTATAAACGAATACCTATGGCATGTGTATACTGAGGAAGTCGTGCTCCACGTCGTTATGGTTCACTTGGAAAAGTGGAGCAGCGTACCCCATACTGCTTGCCTAGCTGACACAAGATAACAACAGTCGCTTCATTCCATTCTATTGTCTCGATAAAACAAGTATTCTGTCACTTTTGCTGTCATTGTTTCATTAATTTTATCATGAATAACATTTCTATAATTTACAGTTATAATCTATTTTAAACAATGCGCCTTTGTTTTCTCTCAACTAAACATTAAATATTTTTACTTATCGAATAGTTATACTACGTAGCAATTATCATCAAATATTTTTACGAATCATGGATAAGGAAGGGATTGAATTTAAGTAAACGAGAGAGAAAGCATTGTCTACACATAACACGGAAAGATAATAATAAAATGAACGCATTCTATTAGGTTATATAGCCTACATTTATCACAGAATTGAAAGGAGAGTATGCTTATTTTGTAAAGATGTTCTGGCTTTCGAAAACCATCAATTTTAAGGAGCATTGATAATTCTATTTAAAAAACTGCTGCAAGATGAGCATTTGTTAGAAGTACTTCACGCAACAAAAATTTCCCCAATATTACAAAGCAGCATTACGCGTCGTTCTCGTTACCGAAAGGTGGTGAGTTCGAATTCCGGCTTATCCGAAGATCCATCACGTTCACTAATAGCGACTGGGACATTAAATATGTCGTGGTGGCAATGTCCTCCATGTTCCCATTCCAAATTAATACCTCTGGGGGTGTTAGGAGCCAGGCTTTGTGTCTTCCCCGATTTCCCCAGATGGTGCTGCCATCTTTGAGAAAAAGTCATAGCTCCACCTTCGCAAAGGAGTCTCTGTTCAAAAACGGAAGACGCTTTGTTTGACTTCTCTGACGGCCGTGCTTGGTTTTGCCAAGTATCCTATATACCAGGGGTGGCCAAACTTTTGGGATCCGTGGTCTACTCCACATTTAAAAAATCGAAGGAGGTCTACCAATGGCAGAGCTAAATTAACGGACATATTTATTTTCAATAACAAGAAAATATGGTAAATTATGTAATTTTCCTAAAAAAAAAACCCAATATTAATATTTACAAAATAAAAAATTTTCTGACGAAAATAATCAAAGTATTCATATATCAAAAACTGACCATCCTATTTACTTCCTTTAGTTGAAACTTGGTACTGTATATCTGCGACAAGTTTATCATATTGTGGCTGATACGAGCTTATTGCAATGCATAAACACGAAATTAAATGTTTATCTGTTAAATGCGACCCATGTTTGTTTTTTTTTGTTCATGGTTGAAAAAGCAGATCCGCAAAAATACCTCGATTCAAAGTATGAATTCAAATACCAAATCAATTTGTAAATATTTGGAAACGTTTCCACAGAAATTAATTTCCAAAAATCAGTATCGCTAAATATGCTGCATTTAAGAAATATATCGCATCTTAATTTAATAATTTCTTCCTCGACCGTGACTGATGTGATATCTATTAAATGTCCTATTTTTTCAGTTACTCCATCAATGTTGACATTTTCATTAAATGGAAATATTATAAAATTCAGTATTTCTTTCAACCTAATTAAGTCAGCGAATCTTCTTTCAAATTCTTCAAACAACATAAGTAAGTGTTAAGCGAAATCTTCGAAGTCTCGGTTTGGATTATGGATGCACTCTTCCTCCATGTTTCTTTGTTTTGGGTTTTAAAGCTTAGACTGTAGTAAATATTTATTTTAAATAATTCATTGATTCTATGTCATAAGTCACATAAATGAAATTGTTATATACGTAGTCCACGCGACTATCGGAATGGTCGCGTGGACAACCTAAAATGTCTTTGCAGTCTACCAATCGACCGCGGTCGACGTCTTGGCCACTCCTGATGTATAACAACAAGGGGTACCTATGTCATGTGTGTAATGAGAAAGTCGGACTCCACACCCATTTATGGTTCAGTTGGAAAAGTGGAGTAGCGCACCCCATGCTGCCCATGCTCATCGAATTGTACCTGCATCTCCTTTACAGCTTAATTATTGTAAAGTTGGTTGAAATAGAAATTGAAAGTTTTCATAGACTTTTTTAAAATCGAAGAAATGTAATCTTTAACTACTGGTTAATGTAAAGTGTCATACGTAACAACACAAGGAAAAGAAGTGTGGCACTCTTATAGAGTGGAGAACTTAGTGGTCGTGCAGTTCTGACCCCGACAGAGGATGATTTTTCGTAATTTAGAAGCGGGGACCAAGAGAAAAACACCATACTTAACTTTCCACTACCAGAGGTATCACTTCACATGGAGGACGTTGTGACCAAGAATTATTTTAAGCGGCCCAGAAGCCATAAGTGAGCACTACGTACTTTCTGTCAGGTAGGGATTCGAACCCACTATCTTCTGATAACGAGAACGACACCCCAAACCAAACGGACTACAATGACACTTGAACTTTTAAGTGGAAATGATCGAACAGATTATGAGTAATAGTTTAAGGTGACCGGTAAATATTTTAGGTGCCTTAACTTTGAGAAATGTCTCCCCTTAAATTTTGGTACTAAAGAACTAATATTGGTTGCAAAATCTTTCACAATTAGTGTATAAAATATTACTTATCTGCTATTAAAATCTTAATAACTTGACGAGTCACCAAAGGATTTGGAATTAAAAATGAATTTTAATACGAAGTCATCAAAAGATTTTTGGGTAGAAAATTTCCAATTCTCTCTAAAACTACATAATTTAAAATTTTTCTATGACATTTTTTGTATAAAAATGTATTTCTGGTTTAATTCCCATAAAATCAAACTAAGGATCAAAATACGGAATAGTGCTGCGAAAAATGTATATAGCATAAATACTTGCACAAATGTGTTTTATTTCTGTTTAATTATTTGTTTTAATATGTTATCGTATCATTTTTCAAATTATTTTCTAAGTGACGAGTTTATCGGGGAAAATAGGGACTTTACAGACCTGAGAAATGAACTTCTTAATAAAAACTTGTTTTTCAGCTAGGCGATATTTGGCTTTTGGTGACTTAACGACATTTAACAACATTTTGACTGCAAAAAATAAGCACTCTTACAAGATGTTTCGGATGATCTGCCTACATTTGGTGATATTTTGGAACAAATATATATTTACAGTTTGATGCCTAATTTTTGAACATGAATTAAATTGTGAATTAATAGAACCAATAAGGTTACCATAGCTTTATTATAGGTATGTTCTGGAAAGTTTCAGGAGCTTTTACCGTAGGGGGTAACTTGACCAAGCAGCTGAGAGTGAAGGAAGAAGTCAGACGCAGCTCTGAATATTTGCTGTGTGCTGTATCGTAGAAACATGTTTACAGTTCTTTTTTAGCCTGTGTAAAAGCTGCAAGTTGGCTGCAGTCTTTGTCACTGAGAGAAAGCGGAATAAAAAGAGTTTGTTTAGAAAAGAGTTAAAAAAGATTTTCTTTCTTACAGCTTAAAAAAATTTATTAACTATAAAAAAATAGCTTATATAATACAGATGTGACGTCATTTTAAAGAATTTGTTATTTTCAAGTAAACATTTAAAACGTTATTTTTTTTTTTCTTTAACCCTTTAAAACAGAAGTTTTTTTTCGAAAAAATTGATATTGGCCATTTTTTATAAATTTTGAACTATAATCTAGCCTATATTTATTTTTACTGGAACGGATCTCAGACAATTATTAGAAATAAAATGACGCGAGATACAAGAGCGTAAGTGTAAGACAAGAGCAAATTTGCCAATAGTTTTCGCCCATGTCAGATAAAAACAAGCAAAGATATCCGTAGTGATATCTTTAGTATTCATTTCTTATCTATTACTAAAGAAAGTTATACCTTAAAAAATATTTGTTAATTTTACAGTTAAACTCAATACTTTTTGACAGCTAAAAACTGCTTTTCAGATCAAATAAATTTTTAATATTGTTTTCGAATTTTATTTTGTTTGCCAATGGCCGATTTCTGACATAAAAAGTCAACAGCAGCGTGTTTGTGTGAGCTTTACATGTAAATCAGAATATAAGTGGGAATTTATATTAAAAAAAAATCAAGTTTGAACATTGTCGTTTTTTTTTCTAAGGGCAAATTGTTAAGCATTAATTTTTACCATTTTATAACGAAAAGATGTTTTTAATTGAGGTTTAGTTGAAATCAAATATAACTGGTTTGAATGTGGAAAAAATTCAATACTGATGCTGCTTTTCAATCTATGATCAATTATGTGTTTGGAGAAAAAGGAATTTTGCACGAAATGTACTGCAAGGGCAATGTTTTTCTTCCTTCGTCGGCGTCCAACTCAACTATTTTACTGATTTAAGTTTTCTTTCTATAAGTTCTTAGTTAGACAAAGATCAAAAATAAAATTAACAATTTCAGCTAGATCTCTTATTGAACATTCACTGATAACTAGCTGAGTGAACCAGCTCCATTGCATTTTATATCCGGTCCAACTCTTTCCGCGTGCTTATTTAGCTCAGACTTTACCATTGGAGAATATGCATTTAGATTTCCCGTCTAGTATTAAAAAGACAAAAAGTGAAACATTAAAATCAAAAGCATAAAATATTATAGGTATGTTTTGTATATGGCGTCCTGAAATAAACAAAACACAAAGTATTAAAGAAAATCACTTATAATTAAAAGGAAAAATCAAGTCATTATTTAATCTAGGTATCCATTTGACCAGAAACAAAAATAAAATCGGCCTCCTAAACCAAATAAATTCAAGTCGAATAGTGAGCTATATTTGTGTCTTTTTTGTGAGTAACAATGGATGTATCTTGATAAAGCAAAACCAGCGCCTTATCTTTCTCGTTTTTTGATATCGCTCAAGTGAATTCAAATCATTAAGCGACGTAGTCAGTTTAGGAAAGGCTGATAAGAGCCAATCATATTCATTCAGACCTATTTTATATTTTTATCGGGGGAAAACCAAATTATTATCGACCTTAAACTTCAAAAATCCAATGATATAAATTACGCATTTGCATGTTAAGTATAATTCTAAAATAGGTTACTTTCTATTCTGACTTTTTTTCGTCTTTTACTGGTTATGATGACGCATGCGCGTCAACTGATGCCAATCAGCTTTTGTAAGGCAGAAGGCTGAGCATATATGCCAAGCTGTAAGTTACGAGTATATAACCCTTGTAACGACACCCACGATAGTTTATTAAAATTGCTTCTTCAATAATATTAGGTTGGGAAAAAAGTAATCCATTATTTTTTCGGTAGACGTCTGTAGTGATCGATATCTCGAGAGCTATCTATCAAACAATTTCAGATTTATACTCGTTGGAAAGGTGACATTTGACACTAAAATATCCTCTTGCGGTTTTTTGTTTCATTCATTTAGTTAGGAGTACAAGGTTTTAAAAATGGAAGACAACAAACAGAAAAATCGATACATTTTCGTTTTTCTCTTGTAACGGCGAAAAAGATAGCCGGGTGGCTAAAATTGTGAAAGGTGTTTATCGTCCTATATAAGACTGTAACAACCAGTTACGTACAATTTTTGTTTCGTCGATTCCGTTCGGATATTTTTGATGTTAGAGATGCACCTCGCATGTGGATACAGCATCGTCGAAAATGTCTATAAAATATTAAAAATGATCGAAGTTAACCGCATGTCATCAGTCGTAACGCGCAAGGCCTAAAAATCTACATGAAAGCTGTTTTAAACTTTTTTACAAAGCGAATCTAAAAGAAGTTACATAAAGTTCATGTAAAAATAATGGATTTCTTTTTCCCCAACATAATATTTTCGTTTTCGTTCTGATTTGTAAAATGAATGTGAGAATATTATATCAACTGGCCCATGTTACTTTTCTTATGAATTATCATGAAAGCAAGACGAAATAACCTGTTAATAATCACAATTTATTTTTTCCAACTACAGCCAGCCAACGAGAAACTTTAACAATATCATCTGTTTCGCAATATGCAACACGGAGTTTCGAAATTTGGGCTACGAAATTAATGGGTATTTTTTCAAGTACTGCCCTTCAGATATTCCTGGTATACATAAATTTGTTTCGAGAAAATCAGCCTCTTGTCTGGTGATTGCTAATATATTAGTATTTATGAGTCTTATGTATCAGGCCAGCAAAACTTTTAAAACTTGGCATGTATAATTTACTTATGTCAACAACGATATTTATCACAAAAAAATAATAATAAATAAATAAATAATTTCCTGGAAGAAATTCAGGAAATGGGTTACTTTTCTTTTATGCTAACCCAATAACAGGACTTAGGAATTCACAAACACTTGTTTTCAAATCTTTAATAAAATTAATGCCAGAAAGAAATTTTAAATAATAGAAAATTGTTAAAAGGCTGCATTATACATAAATATTTAATTTATTTACCTTCAGCTATTAAACAAAAATAATTCTCAATTATTACCGGCCGTAGATGAAATATAAACTGAATCTGAATCACAATCACTGAATAAATTAAAATGATCAAGTTATACTTTGTCATTAATATTGCCGTTTTTCATTTTTTATTTTTTTTATTTGTCTCAGAGACATAGCGAGCAAATCTGTCTCCCGGATAAAATTCTCATTTCTTGCCCTCCCCCCCCCCCAAAATAAAAATAGTTATATAATATATAGATAAAGCTCATCATAAGAATATATAAATATAACAAAATAAAATAATAACTACTTTAAATAAATAACTACTAAAGAGATTTTTTATTTTACATATTAATATAAGTGTTTAAGAAAACACTATTTTTAAGCAATGAAAGATTGTTAAAATGCACAAATATTATATAGATATAAGTAAATATACTTTTCAACAACAAAAATAATATATTAATTATACTAGATTTTTCTTCCTTTGATGAAGCAAGTTGATCAGATCTTAGAATTGGCAATCTTTTATCTCATGGCTGAACTTAAATATATCAAAATTAATTTTAATTTACTGAATGAAAATTTAGAAAACCAGCAATTGATATTAAGGGAAATATGAAGTGTGATTCTCATATTTAGAAAAACATCTTCGCAATATGACATTATGAAGGTAAACAGCTTCAGAGCATTGTTTAATAGGCTTCATTTCAATAAAACAAAGCGTTGTCTACTTATATATTTTTTAATAGAATCAGAAATATTTTCACCGAAGCAATATTAACTTATAATATTTTGTAAAAGTGATACACTTATTATTTTTTTCAAACCAGGAATTGCAGATTACATTATCGGTCCAATTAGTAAAATATGACTGTTGAGCAACAAACAAACCAAACCAGAAAATACAAGTATTCAGTTAAGAAATGAAATTTTGACATTCATATCTTATTATTGTACTTTGAAAAGTTTTCTTTATTAATTTTTTTTTTACAAATCAAAAATGTATACTTTAATACGTTTAATAAGATAATTTCATGTGATTTTGAAATATATTTTTCATTAAAGTCAGAGCTTATTTTTATTCTGAGTTATTTAGGCCATTTTTTACTTAATGGTAGCCGAGCTACAGCCGAATGGATAGCACACATGCCTTCGTTTCAGCAATTCATGCATTCGAACCCCATCCTGTATGTAGTGCTTTCGAAACCATTTTAAACTTGGGTTTAATCAATTCTCGTGTGTGAAAGACGACCATTGAGCAACAAAAATTTACGCACTGCTGTCTTTTACACTACTGGGCATTAAAATTGCTACACCAGGAAGAAATGCAGATAACAAAATGATATTTATTAGACAAATATATTATACTAGAAATAACAAGTGATTAAATTTTCAAAACATTTGGCTGGATAGATCCTGAGAAATCAGTACACAGAACAACCACCTCTGGCAGTAATAACAGCAGTTATACGCCTGGACATTGAGTCAAACAGAGATTGGATTGCATGTACGGGTACAGATGCCCATGCAGCTTCAACACGATGCCACAGTTCATCAACCGTAGTGACTGGCGTTTGGTGACGAGCCAGTCGCTCGGCAACCATTGACCAGACGTTTTCTATTGGTGAAAGATCTGGAGAACGTGCTGGCCAGAACAACAGCCGAACATGTTCCGTATCAAGGAAGGTCCGTACAATAATGGCAACATGCGGTCAGACATTATCCTGCTGAAACGTAGAGTTTCGCAGGGCTCGAATAAAGGGTGGAGCCACGGGTCGTAACACACCAGAAATGTAACGTGCACTGTTCAAAGCACCGTCAATGCGAACAAGAGGTGACCGAGACGTGTATCCAATGGCACCCCATACCATCACGCCAGGTGATGGGCCAGTATGACGATGACGAATGCACGCTACCAGTGTGCGTTCACCACGATGCCGCCAAACACGGATGCGACCATCATGATGCTGTACACAGAACCTGGATTCATCTGAAAAGATGACGTCTCGCCATTCGTGCGCCCAGGTTCGTCGTTGATCACACCATTGAAGGCGCTCTTGTCTATGACGCAGCGTCAAGGGAAGCCGCAGCCATGGTCTCCGAGCCGAGAGTCCATGCTGCTGCAAACATCGTCGAACTGTTCGTGCAGACACTTGTTGTCTTCCAAACGACCTCGTTTCTTGACTCACGGCTCGTGACGTGGTTGCACGATCCATTACAGCCATGCGGATAATATGCCTGTCTTCTCGGCTGCTAGTGATAGGTGGCCGTTGAGATCCCGCATGGCGTTCCGTATTACCGTCCTGAACCCATCGATTCCATATTCTGCTAACAGTCATTGGATCTCGACCGACGCGAGCAGCAATACTGCGATAAGATAAACCGCAATCCCGGTACGCTACAATTCGACCTTTATCAAAGTCAGAAACATGCTGGTACGCATTTCTCCTTCTTACACGAGACATCACAACAACTTTTCACCAGGCAACAACGTTCAAATGCAATTTATGTATGAGGAACCAGCTGAACAATTTCCTCATTTAAACACAATGTAGGTGTCGCTACTGGCGCCTGCTTTGTCTGAATGCGCTGAAAAGCTAATCATTTGCATATCACAGCACCTTCTTCCTTTCGTATAAATTTCACGTCTGTAGCATGTCGTCTTCTTGGTGTAGCAATTTTAATGGCCAGTAGTGTATGTCAATAAATTTATAACACATAAAGATAATTTTTCTTTATACATGTATATAATTTTTAAACTTATACAATATAGAGAGAATAATGATTTTAAGTCTGAATTCATTATATTCCTCCAGAATGATTTCTTATAAGCTAAAATATGCTTTTATTATATTGATTGAAGTAACTATTTTGATTGAAGTAACTAAAATAATTATCAAAAGCCATTTAATGAATACGTAATCATAAAAAAAAGCATTTAATATAATGTTATTTTATACTTCGAAAAAAGAACATTTCAATATAAAGTTTTCTTGAGAAAATTTTATAAGATCGATTGTTACTTTTAAAATTTATTTTTTTTTTAGATTTAAATCTGTGATTAAGATATTAGTAACATAAAATAATTTTTATTAAATTAAAGTTGTGTTTTAAATTTGGAAATAATTCTAAGTGATGAACAAAAGATTAACTGAGTAAAAAGCATTATTTGTTAAATATATTCAATATATACTTATTAACTCAAATTAATAATCTATTGTTATGAAGCAATCTGGTGAAATAAAAAATGAATGTAAATAACAAACACTACGGAACTTAAATAAAATTTTTTCAATAGATGTGACAATCTTTCGTTGAAGCATTCTTTCTACAAGATTCATTTCATCGTCAATAGGAGATTATTGTTGATCTGGAAATGAATCTTTCTCAATTCACTCCTACTTATTAATTTATACTAAAGCAGAACATTGCCAACGAGGATGGAAGAAGAATTGGAATAAATGAATGCTAAAAAAATTGTAATGTATTTCAAGCAACGCTATTATCTCATATTGATTCCATTTTAAAAGTTACTGAAATAGACAATTAATTCATTCAAGTGAATAAATATTTTTCATATCCTATTGATATTATAATATTTTCAGCACGTATACCAAAGCTGATTTTCCCTATTTATACATTTTTAGAATTCAACAGTCTTAAATGAATTAGGAATTTATCAAATATATCAATTTATTCATTTTTTTAATCGTACTGAAAAATATATTTATATACTTTTTGATAGATAAATGTAATTTTTTGTTTATTTAGAAGCGTTAAGGTTCAAGTTTATTAGCTATATTCCTTTTTGTCAACTTGAAACTGAACAATCTTAGATAAAGTATGACTGGTCATATTTTTTGGGGAAAGAAAAAAAATAAAAATGAAAAAAAGAGCTTTATTTTTTAATTTTTAATCGCGTGAAAATTAACTTTATTTATTAATTTGAATTGAAATATATTTCGATGCATGTAGTAAATAGCTTAAACTGTTATGGTCAGTTTATTCTCATATAAGTGGAAGATTTGTTTTTATAAGTGCATAACTTGAGTTATTTTTTAAATATTATTCTAGCATATACGAATGAAAATTTATATATAATCAAAAGTAAAAACAAAAGAATCTTAATTATTTAATTTGACAAAAGTGCCAGATTTATATGAAGAAAAATGATAATGAATTGCTTTCTATTGACTTACGTTTCATCTCATGTAAAATATTATAAAACAACTATACGTCATTCTTCCTTCATTAAAAAAAAGTATTTTTATACAAAAATAATATTACAAATGCAAAACATTTATATATTATATCTCTTTTCTATAGTCTCTTAATTAAAGAGATTTTGTAAAAGAAAATACTGTCTCGTAATTAAAATTTCGAGTCTTAATTAAGAATTATAAATTTTCTTAACATTATTCTTTTTTTTAAAATTGATTAGACTTATTTTACTGTCATTCATAAAAAAATATTTCAATTACATTTTTTATGAAAAAAATAATTGGAATTATTTTGGTTTTGAAAGTGCTTTTTATTTAAAAAAAAAAATAAATAAACAGTGAGTGTTATATTTACAATCGATGCAATGAAATTATTATTTAATTTTTTGTGTGTAAGCGTATTTATTCTCCATTTACTTAGAGTCTTTAAACATAACTATATTAAAACTCTACATAAAAATGTTCAAATTTAATTTATGTTTGTAATAATTACAGTTTTCATGTAGGAGAAACATAAATGGAAAAATATTTTATATTCAGTTCTTTTGCTATGAAATATGATATTTTTTGTATTTTTAAAATTTTGAATAAAAGAATCATAATATATTGAATCTTTTGAATAATTGCGATAAAGTAATAATTATCTCTAGCATTACAAAGTACCTTCAATCTTAAATTTGGATGTATTCTTTTCCATTTTAAAAATGCCATAGTAAGATATATTACTTAAAGTGTCATTTTAAGTTATCTAACACATTAAAAATGCAAATAAAGCTAAGTTCTCTATAAATACTAAACTTTTATACCTAAAGATTTACTGTGCGGGCACCCTTGGCACAATTTTTCCATATTAGGTGACAGACAGCATTTTCTGGCAAACTTACTTGTTTTCTCACAAATTTACTTTTTTTATGCAAAATGGCGAGATTTTGCAAAAGTCGTCAAGGGTGACAGTGCAGTAAATTTTTACCCTAGCATTAGTATCGTAAAACGCGATGAAAAATTATAAGATGCTTACCTGTAACAAATTATATAAAATCAAAAATACAAAAATAAAAAGCAAAAAATAAAGTACATTCTTAATGTAAAAATTATCTACTAGATCAGTTTAGAATTTTATTTATTTATAGTATAATAAATAAAATTCTGAACTAATATAGTAAATAATTTTTATATTTAGAATGCATTTTATTTTTTGCTCTTATTTTTGTATTTTTATAAAAAGAGTAAAAAAAAATTTATACTTAAGATTTACAGTTTTGTTTCCTACGAATATTTATTTTTTATTTAAATTATAATGCATACACTGCCAGTTAAATGCTATGTATTTATGAAGTTTACTATAGCTAAATATTCATGAATATATAAATGTTATTCGATCCCTCAAACTAAACAAAAATCAAAACCTTATCTCACTCTAAAAAATAATAGATTCAGAAATTTCGATTGATTTTTGAATTATATTTGAAAGCTTCAGATTTAAACATGGTATTAACTTTAACAAACAAATATAAAATCTCTCATTTTGGTCAAATTTTCTTATTTGGCTCAAAAGAATTACATTTTTATATTATAATTATTTTATTTGTAGCATATAGGTTGCTTTGTTTATAAATAATAATATTGATAAATGACATATATAGGAGTTATTATTGCAAAGCCTTCAATTTCATTTCTGCATATTTACGTATAATATTATTTTTGAAAAACAAAAATTAAAGTTTGCTTTACATCATTTAAATTTATTTTTTATTTTATTCATTACCCCATATTGTTTTCTTTATAAGTAATAGTATTGATACGCGGTACATAAAAGATGGTAATAACTACATTAACTTCAATTTCATTTCTATATGTGTTAGCACAAAATTGAGTTTTATACAATTAAACTTTCAGTTATGATAATTTTTTTTTATTAAAAGTGGACAAAACATATATTAGATCATTAAAAAACATGATTATTATGTTACAAATTTAATGGGAGTGACTGAGAATCATCAAATGAGGAATCTCTGAAAACAGGATGAGCTAAAAACCACAGCATCTCAACATTTTAAAAATATGCAATAAAAATTAGCTAAACAAAAGTCAAATTTAACTGGTAGTTTAAATAATTTTTTAAAGGTGCAATTTGCGAATTGAATTAAAAATTATCACTCGATAATTATTTAAAATAAAAAAAGATACAGCAACAAACATTAAATATAATCCAAATCTTTTTCTTTACAATTTTATCAAATTATGTATGTAAAATATAAATATTTACATCCAAATTAACTTTTAAGAAAATATAGTAGCATAATTGACAAACATTATTTATATTTAAAATGTTTTAAATATAAAAAATTATTATTTTAATATTGCAAAATTTAGAAAAATGACTTATATCTTTGTAAATGTTTACCAAATTATATTCCTTAACGCATCAACATACAAGTAGATTTTATTTTCAGTAATAGTTGAATTACTTTGAAATAGATGGCAGCACTAGTATAAATAAAATGACATATATCTTGTTTGCTACTAGCCTAATAAGGTCAGTAGCAAACGTCTTTACAAAAGCTTTTAAAATTATTTTTGGAATATTAAATATATCCTTTTATTGAAAAATAAATTCTTTAATAATTATAGAATTTAAGAATATAAAAAATTAATTACTTGATTAAAAATTAATCTTTTCATTAAATTTTAGAAAGTTATTAATTTCATGAAATTATGTTGATTGAAGATGTTTGTAAGACTCAAAAGATAGAAATTCTGTAGACAAATAAAAAAGTGCTTTACTCAATGTAGTAAACCATATGTTTTGCGAAACATTTGAGAAATCTGTGACAGGTTATAATTTGTATAACTACTAAATATGGAATTTTTTTATGAAAAGGAAATAAATTAAAATCAAAAATCTTATTCTTTCTTATATTTTTTAAATGTACCAATAAATTAATTTAGGTGAAATGCACCGAAGCACATATTTTACATTTAAATATATTTTATTTAGCATTATTGAAGAAATTAGTTCTCGTGTTTAATATATATAATAGAAAAAATAAGAATTTTGTTACATACTGCAGAGGTTGTTTAGATGTTATAGATTTTTATTTTCAGTTTATTTTTTTAAAATTTTCTTTATATTTTAAAATCTTCAGTTTTCTGTTTAAAAATTTTCGAAATAATTATTAACAAATTCTGCTTATATATTGCAGAGGCAAATTAAGTTTAAACGAAATTGTCTTAGAAAGCATTTATTAAAGTTTGTATATCTAAGTACTATATATATATATATATATATATATATATATATATATATATATATAT
>JAPDSC010131936.1:1062189-1075837 GCA_026290005.1 Latrodectus geometricus | reverse complement strand
TATCGGCATTAGTCGCATGCAAGGTGCCTCGCAGTTCGGAGCTCTCTGATTTCGAGAAAAGTATAATTATCGGGTATAACAAAAGTGACCGATCCTTAAGGGACATATCTAGCGATCTGAAATACCCCAAATCGACAATGGCCTATATGTGATTTAGAAGTGGAAGGTGAGCTGTGATTGTCGGAATGTGCCCTGAGTCGACAGATCAACGAAACTGGGAGATAGAAACGGAAGAGTGCTGTTCAGAGAAATTCGGAAGAACCACACCAAACGGATGGCCCTCAACCGCGAAGAGTTTCAACAGGCATCCGGGAGTATTGTTTCAATGAATACCATCCATAAGGAAGCACACCTTCTTGTTTTCCATGATCGTGTTGCTGTCCATAAGCCTTTGATCACAAAATCCAACCACGCTGCTCGATTAATGTGGTGCAAAGTACATCGAAATTGGAACGTAGATCAGTCGAAACGGGTTCTTTGGAGCGACGAATCAAGGTTCACCCTTTACCGTTCAGATGGCAGGGTCTGGATCTGGCGTCTGCCTGGAGAACGTCTCCTGCCAAGTTCGTTGGAGATGGAATTATGGTTTGAGGGTGTTTTCCTGGTATGGACTGGGACCCTTGGTCCCCATTCATGGTAAGCTCAACGCCGATGCCTACTGCACCATTTAGGATGATGTTGTGGCAATGTTATGGGTTGTACTCCTGTTACTTTCAGGATGATAATGCCAGTTGTCATGTTTCGAGGTTAACCAAGGCCATTATTGTTATTGTGTCAATGGAGTTTATCGAATGGACTGGCCTGCCCAGAACCCAGACCTGAACCCTATCAAGAATCTCTGGGACGAGTTGGATCGCCGAATTAAGAGGTGCACTACCCTTCCAAAATCAATGAAGGAACTTGTATGTCTACTCCAAGCCGAGTGGAAGACAATACCACTAGATGTAATACAAAGACTATTGTAAAGTATGCCCCGGAGGGTTCACGCTGTAATTGCCTCTAGTGGAGGCTCTACCAACTATTGATTTTGAATAAAGTTAGTTCTTTTTTTCTATCACAGGCGTCCAAATACTTATTGGTAGACAGTGTATAAGCGTTTTTTTTTAATCAGGAATGGAGTTAGGCCACTTTCAAAATTAACAACCGGATTCATTATAAAATTTCCAGTCGCCCAGGTCCAATCAACATAATTTACGATGTTTCAAATTGAAAAACACAATATTGAATTTCTTTTGCATATCTTTAAAACACTTCGAAAACATAATTTATGCTATTCATTTTTAACTACATAACATACAAAATTCCAAACATAAATTTATTACAAAACAATTAACTACTCATCTTCATTTTATGCATGTGAAATTTATTTTATGAGTACTACATTTTATGCATGTGTATATATAGGTAGATGTTTAAAAATTCAAGAATGCATTAGTATATTATTTGTTTTCAATAAAATAATTTACATGAAAAATATTTTAATACTACTTTTTGAATTGGATTGATAGTTTGCTTGTATTTTATTTCAAGACTTATAGTTATTATATAAGTCTTTATATTTGCTTTGAATATAAAGTAATAAAATATAATTATGTTGTATTTAAAGCAAATATGTAATTAAGTTAGTTAGACCAAAATTAATATAGGAAATGTTAATGAAATATTCACTATTTTTTTTGCATATGGGTAGTTTTTTAATATTTTCAAAGAAATTATCAAATTTTAAAAACATGTCAAGGAATTACACATTCTTAGTTTCTTTATAAATTAAGATATATACACAAATGAATCGAATGTTTTGTTAAATAAGCAGTCATAATTTCTCAAAACTGATTTTGCTCATCTATGAAAACGTAAACAAGAATACAATATCATTTAAATAAAATTTCATTGGGTTAACAACCAAATGACATCACATAACTACGTGTTTGACAAGGTGAATTTGCCGGTTACGGTTTCTATAGACGAAATCGTTCTCTATTGCTACTGGCAAGGCTTTCAAGAAATCAAGGCTATGACAGCAGAGAATCATGGGATTGTTGACGTCATCATCGGAGGGAACGTCTAAATTTGTGTTGTACCACATTTCGATGTGTTGGTCATGCAGAAAAATTTCAGGTATTAATCTAAATTCTTTGCATCGCAATGCGATTATTTACAAAAGAAAAAAATACTTTTTTTAAACTTGAAGTCGGGGATATTCTTATGCGTGTTTACTTTTTAAGCATTTTATGCATAATACCAATCGTTAAGAACAAGATTTCTGTCATGATTAATATGAATCTAGTCCTAATGTTCTATTTTTCATAATTTTAATCTAGAGAATTTTTCTTTTTCTGGAAATATTATTATATTCTTTTTATTTATATTTTAAAAGTGTTACTGATATATGAGATGTGAATTATATAATATTACATATACTATAATTTAGAATTCTAAAGTTATTAAAACAACTTTCATTTCTCAAAATTTTGACGATAGCATTAGTAATATTATGGTTGATTAATTTTAGAATTGAAAAAATATAAGATAATCATAATTTAGAATAGCTTTCCGAAAGCTTGATAAGTGTAATTTCTATTAAATTTCAATAAATCGGAAAAATATAGAAAATACTCAAGAATACAAAAATTAGATTTATTATTTTATTTAACGACTATATTGAAGAATTAAAATGCAAGCCATTTTAATCTAGTAAATTTAACTTTCTATTTTAATTATTTTTTATTGATTCTCGTCTATTAATTCAATTACACAAAAAGAGATTTTTTTAGGTATACATTCTTTTAAGAATACTTTACGAATTTTAGAATTACTTTTAAGAATTCTTTTATAAATACAAAGTATCCTGTGCATAATTCTGATTTACATTGTTCTCGCTTAAGAGATTATAAAAAATCTTCTAGAAGTTTTGAGTTTTCTGATAACTGTAATATGTTTAAAAAAATTTCGTGTGTTTTCAATTAAAAAATTCTCTAAAAGTAAAATAACTTGAATCATGGAATTGACATGCCTCAACCAACCACCTGCCATGCTTAATTCATAAATTATTACTTTTAGTTGGAAAATGTTTTAAATTATATATTTTTAGTAAGAAAGAAGACACTAACATTTTATTAAGAGTTTAGAAATAAATTCTATAAATATTACATTTTTTAAACAGAAGAAAATCTTTGAATATAAAATAATATAAAAAATTATTCTATTATTCAAAAATTAACAAAACTTAACATTTTCCTTAATGAATTAAGCCACTTTTCTATATAAGTTAATAAGATTTTTACTTCACTCTTTAAAAATCTCTTTTTGCTGAAATATGCCAAGGTATTGTTGTGCATCAAACTGTACATCAAACCATCCTGGTAAAGATTATGTGACCTGTTTCAGATTTCCAAAATCTGAACAGCTAAAAGCTCTTTGGTTACGAAAAATATCAAGGGATAGTTTTCAGTTAACAAAAGACAGTGTTGTGTGTTCAAAATATTTTTTGGATAAAGATATTATTTGCCATCATCACTGATGATGGGAAAAGTATAAGTTATCCTCGACATATTCCTAAACTTTTTGAAGGTGCATATCCTTGTGTGTTTCCGGAATCTCCTAAATATATGAGTCAAATTCCTCAAGAATGATCAGTGATTTTAGAACTTCAGGCTAAGATTAAAAAAACTTAATGATGAAGAATTAAATAAATGGATTGGAAAGGATAAAATAACATTTCTGAATTCCATTATCAAAGGCTTAAAAAGACAAAAAGTGTTGTTCATTTAATTTTACTTTAGGAAATGATATTTTATTATTTAGTAGTGAAAAATGTATAACTTTCATTTTTATCTCATGTTAGTTTAATTTAAAAATAAGTAAAAGCTTAAAAATTGATGAAAATTTAAACATGAAAAGTTTTCAATTAATGATCTCGTACATGATAATGAAGTATTTTTTTGAAGTAAAAATAGCACATGAGTTAAAGTCAACTTAAAAATGAGTTGAATTATATTTTTTCTAATAATGACTGCACAACGTGCCCTGTAAAAACAAAATTTACTGAATCAATTGAATGCTGGAAGTCATTTGTTGAAAATGATTGTATGCCTGAAAACATTGATTCAGCTAAATTTTTGTTAGAGCAAATGTCTTATTTGAACAAATCTCTAGATGGTTTACGATATTCAATTGATTTACTAGTTTTTGTCTATTGTATTTACTTGAAATCGACCACAGCTGATAATTATTTGTACTCAAGTAACATTATCCACTTACCAAGTTGACGACATCTTAAAAGACTTTCTATCAACTTAAAAGTGAAATCAGGAATAATCGATGAAAATTTTAGTTTTTTTGCAAGGTAAGTGTAACAGTTTATCAGAAAAAGAAAGAATTGTAAATTTACTTATTGATGATATGTATATATAAGACCTCACATATCTTTTAAAAACCAAACATGTGGATTTTTTCATAATAAAAAAGCCCTTGCGACTACAATGCAAGCATTTATAATATCATCCCTTTTTTTTTCTAAGCCAAAGAAATTGCACCTTTAACACCTTTTTATAAATTAACAGCATCTGAACTTCATGAGCAAACTTAAAAAGTTCTCGAAATTTTAGAAAAATTTGGATTTATTGTTTTAAGTGTAATTTCAGATAAAAATCGTGTCAATGGAAACATGCTTGCTCTGCTATGTTTCAGTGATGAAATCAAAGTTTTTATTCCAAATCCTCTTAATTGCTCCAAAAAGCTTTTTTTATTATTTGATTCAGTACATCTCATTTAATCAATTAAAAACAAGGTTAAATCAAAAAGAATCTGATCAAGCATTTATTTTTACTGCTTCAACTGGAATATTTGGCTTGGAAGCCGAAACAACAGCAAGTTGATTTTGCTACTGCATCACTTTCTTTGTTGAAAATCATTCATGTCAAAGAAATGAATTCATTTTTAAAAGTGGCTCCTAAATTAAATATAAAAGCATTAAATCCAAACAGTTTTGAAAAACAATATATTACATTAGCATTAAAACTTTTTGATTAATCAAATGTTGCTGTCTTAAAATTATTATCTGGAGGAAAAGTAAACAGCAAATTTTATTGGAAAAAAAAATGATTTGTTGGTGAGAAATAATGTATGTAAAAAGCCCTAATGAAGGTAAGCATTTAAGTTTAATTTCCGTGAGCCTATACATAATCAAAGCAGTGTTGAATTTCTACGGAATTTTGTGTTATTGGTAAAAGCATGGGAAATTTGAAACAAAAAAATAATCCAGGAGATTTATCTCGAGAAACTTTTTTTTTGCTCTTTGCCATACTTCTTCATGAAGGATATCAATTATTTTATGTACTTATTAACAGAATTAAATGTAAATTATATACCATGCAAATTTCACACAGATTATCTTGAAGCTAGATTTGGTCAGTATCGACAAATGACTGGTTCGAATTATTATATATCATTGCAGAAAATTTTAGAAGCTGAAAAAAAATTAAGAGTAAGCAATTTATTCAATGTTAAATTTAAAATATATGGAAGTTTCAGCATTTCAGATTTGATTGATTCTTACTCCTTTGAAAGTGACGTAACTGGTGATATAAATCTTGATACTTTTTTAACTGTTTTAGATAATCTACCTTTTGGAAACTTAACAAAAAATGATTTAAAAGTTCTAATATATATTGCAGGATATTGTGTTCTTAAATTAAAACTCTCATATAATGCATGTATTCCATCTTTAAAAGATTTAGAACTTGATGTAAAATTTCATGAGAATTTCCAATATTTATATATGTTGAATAGAGGAGGTTTGAGAGAGAGAGAAAACCCCTTCCTTACATATTATTAATGTGTTATCAATTTGTTACTTACTATTTTTGTAGATAGTTTCTATAGCTGAATATGAACAGGAATTTTTAATTTGTAAAAATCAAGCAATGCTACTAGTAAAGTTAACTAAAATATTTCTTGAAGAATTAAGAGTTTTATATTTGAAAAAGTTGAATATTATATTTGAAAAAGTGTGTTTAGAATGTAATAAATCTTGTGATTTCTGTTTCAAAAGTCATCAAAACATTTACGAATATCTGCTTAAATAATTATTCCAAGCGATGTAATGATATTGGGAAAAATAAAAAAGGTGCTAATAAATGTAAAAAACTGTAGACAGTTAATTAGTATATAATATATATAATAGTATATATCCACAAGTCAGGGCCTATTATTTTCTTTATTATGGAATAAGAATCTATTTCATTTTCTTGAATACAAAAATCAGCTTAAAGGAATAAATTTCACCGTCAAATGTTTTTTTTTAAGTGGAGAATACTTCAAATCTATTCTCTATCAATATTGTTCGTATCAATATTATTTCAAATCAATAAATAAAAAAGATGTGTCTGTGAAAATTAAGTGTTTTAAACTGTTTTTTGTTTATTATTAAAAAAATGTTTATAGAGTTTTAATATCTTTTTCTCTTGTTTTTTATGTTGTCGTATTGGATTTGTGTGTGAAATGGATTCACTTACAAAAAATAATTTCTTACTGTATAATTCTAATAATTTTAATCGTATCCAAGACTTAAAACTTTCAAACAATTTATTGAACCAAATATTTTCATTGTAACTAATGTTTTGTATTATGCTTTTTAATTATTTTTGAAATCAAATGAAAAATGCGATCTTTATATTATCACATTATTATACCTGTAAATAAACTAGATGGTTTGATTATACCTTGATTTAAATAAATTCTATAATCAAAAAAATTCTCTATTACTACTTTTTGAAGAATTTTTTTATTATGTTCAATTTTTGAATTATTTGTATTCAAGGTTTTTCCCCCCTTTTGTGATAGTGATTATAATTGTCAATATAAAAAAAATAAAAAAATAAATAAAAAATAAAATAAAATAAAAATCTTTATGTATTTTTTCCCCAGAATTGAGATAAGAATTTTATTTTGAACAAATGTGCAATTTGTTCAATTGAAACTCTTTTCTGATCAATTCTGGTATTAATAAATACATATTTTTTATTCTAAATATATTTTTTTGATATAAATTAATAAATATCACTTTAATTAGAAAGTTATTAATGAAAACCTTCGCAGAAAAGACGGTAATAATAAATTTAACTAACTTAATTAAACTTTCTATGTTTTTTGAACGTCAGTCGATATTATTCATTATTATTACTTATTTCAAGGGAAAATTACTTTATTAACATCAAATCAGGGCCGGCGCTAGGGGTGGGCAAGCCGGGCCACTGCCCAGTGCGGCAACCTTAGGGGGTGGCAAATTGGCCCTAAAATTAAATTTCTCAAACTTTTAAACATTTTCTCTTTCTAAAATAATTGAATTTTAACCCATGATATACTAAACTTTTTTGTTTAAAATGAATCATATTTTTAGGCATTAAGATATTTGGAATCAAACCCCTAACACCCTGTATATATACAGGGTGTTTTTTAAACATACAGCAAAAATTTCGGTAACGGTAATTTTTTACAAATTATTTAATTACTTGCTCAGTTTGATCCAGTAATGGAAGAGCATATCCGCAGAGTGCTTAAAAAAGAAGCTAAAGTGCACTATCTTGGAAAAGAAATTCAAAATGAATTCATTATTCTTTTAGCTGAAAATATAACATCTCATATTATTACTGATATTAAAAAAGCTAAATATTATTCAATAATTCTAGATTGCACTCCTGATATCAGCACAATCGAGCAAATGATAGTTTTAGTAAGGTATGTATGCATTGACAAATCCAATCCCAAGGAGGTTTCCATTAAAATTAATGAAAGCTTTTTAGGCTTTCTTCCGGTTGAAAGATCGACTGGATATGAACTTTCAGCTCTAATACTTAAAAGATTTGAAACATTGGGATTGAATTAGTAGGATATGAGGGGACAGGCTTACGATAATGGGGCCAACATGAGAGGCAGTTAATCGGGAGTACAATCAAGATTAAATGCGTTAAATCCAAGAGCATTTTACCTTCCATGTAGCAGCCACTCATTAAACTTGGTAGTTAATGACGTGGCAAAAGCATCCTTTGAAGAAGCCAATTTTTTTAATATAGTCCAAAGAATATATCTGTTTTTATCCTCATCAACTTTTCGATGGAGCATATTATTAAAATATGTTTCCGGACTTACTTTGAAACCTCTAAGTGATACTCGTTGGGAAAGCAGAATAGATGCATTAAAACCACTAAGGTATCAATTAGGAGGGATATACGATGCTTTACTTGCAGTTTGTAATAACTTGGAGGTTGACAACTCTATAAGACTTGAGGCTTCTGGACTATTACGTTGTGTTAACCCTTCTTTGCATGATTTTTTCTTTATTGGTGAAATAAATCAAGTTGATATAATTCATGTTCAAAATTAAAGGAAAAATGGTTAAAAGAATCTTAGTATATATTTATAGTATAAATTTAGCAAAAACACAATATGCTAAAAATTTCCATCATCATCCAAGGTTAGATCATTAGCTTAGTACTAAATAGAAATAAAAAAGGAAAATAACAGAAACACGTGTTACAAACCTTTCTTCCACTCATTTACAATTTTTTAGCGACAGAAACTCTAATATAATAAAACAAAATTATAAACGAAATCATACGTTTATTGCAACTACAACAAACAGCGGAATGAGACAACTTTAAGCTCGTTTCACTTATAATGACACTTGTTCATTTTTGACAGCTATGTTTCTTTTTATGCAATGGACATTAAAAAGGTATCCAAATACGATCAACTTAAAGTGAACTTGTTCTTTTATATAATTTTTGGGCATTATAGGTTATGATGGAAATTTCCACCATTATGCAAAGAAGGGTTAAACAATTTAAATTCTTATGCTGCATTGTAATTTGGTACAAAATCTTAAATTGTATCAATCACATAAGTAAGCTCTTGCAGACAAAAGACAATGATTTACCATCTGCTATGGAGCTTTTGAAAAATTGTAAAGATTTTTTCAATGATCTTAGATCGGACAGAGCCATTAATAAAATGCTTTGCGATGCTCGTGAACTCGCAGACGAAATTGACATACCAGCCAATTTTGAGCTCACCCAGCCACGTCACTGAGTTCGAAGAAGGAATGTTAATTTCGTCTATGAGGCAAAAGATGATCCAATAGAAGATCCTGCTTTGAAATATAAGGCAGAATTTTATTTTTTTACATTAGATAAAACTATCAATGCACTTGAATTCATTTTCGATTTGATCAGTACCCAGAGCAACTATTTCCAATTTTTATACAATATATCTGATTTAAAAGATATTCCTCAAAACGACATTCTAAAGTATTGTAAAGATTTAGAAACAGTGTTGACTGATGGGAATTCATCCAATATAAACGCACTTGACTTGGCAGACGAGATAGTAGCTGTTTTGGCTTTGCTAAACAAAAAAGAAAGTCCAGTTGAGATTTTAAGATTCATATCGAACCTGGATTTTGCTCCCAATCTTGGTATAGTTTAAAGAATTTTGTTGACTCTTGCAATAAGTGTGGCAAGTGGAGAAAGGAGTTTTTCCAAATTAAAATTAATTAAACATTTTTTACACTCCACAACTACCGAGAATCGACTTAACGGCTTAACAACAATAGCCGTCGAACATGACCTGGCTGAAAAAATTAATGTTAAAGAAATTATAAAACAATTTTTAGAATTAAAAGTGAGAAAAAAGCACTTTTAATTTCAACTCTCGGATTAAATGTATTTTTAATATGTAATAAAGTTTTAATATTTAGTGGTTTTATAATTTGTTTTACTTTTTTTTAAATATCTGTTCTGTATTTTATAGTTATGCACCAGAAATGACTCTTTCCTTTTTTTCTGCGCAACCCTAATTTTAGTTTAGTGCCAAAAACATAAATAAATAAATTAGTATTTTTTTGCTAATCAAAACTTCAACATTGCTGATGATTGCAATTTTTTTACTCGTTTTATTTTACCATTAATCGTGGAAAGGGTTTAGGTTATCTCTTTTAATTTTTGTTATAAAGGGGCGGCATTTTACCTCTTTGCCCGGGGCGGCAAAGCTTCTAGCGCCGGCCTTGATCAAATAATTTATTTTTGATAACGAATCTGATTTATTTTAACATAAAATTTCCATTCATTTGCATTTGTTATTTCGTTAAATATTTAATAAGTATATATTCAATACCTAGACAAACTGATACCGATAGCCATTCGACGCGCAGTTTTACAGCGCTTACGAACTTCCTTCCCTCCTATGATGATGATTATTATTATTTACTGTCACGGCCTTGTTATCTAGAAGGTCTTGCTACTGGCAAGTGCCAACACCCTTTAGAATACAAGGCCTGAGCACGCAGACAGGAAAGTGGCTATGACGTCAAGGAGAAAAGGCTGATGTAGCTAATTTGAAGGAAAATTCGAAATGTGCGTTAGCGTGGTGGCGTTTGTAAGTTTTGAATAAATTTTTATTTAGCGGATTTATTTTTCAAACTGAGATTTCTGTGGAATTTTATTTCTCTGGATATTATATATTCCCCGAAACTGCAAAATAATGCCATTCAAATGCTGTGTTCCTTTTTGTAAAGGAAACTATGATAGCACTAATACTACAGTAAGTGTATTTAAGTTTCCAAAAGACACAGAACTTTTAAATAAATGGATTCTTATGATTTCAAGAAAGGATTTTAAACCAACGAAGTCATCAAGGGTAAGTTCCATGCATTTAATTATCATTCTTGTAGTAAAATACTCTAACTCATGTATTCTAAATATCGTATTATTAATTGAATGTTAAAATATAGTGTTTCACGAATATTTGAAATTTTAAGAGAAAGAACGGTATAAAATTATATAACCGTTATAAAAAAAATTATTTTATAAATGTAAGGATATTTGATATTAGTATAAACGTTTAAGGGGAAATGTTAAAAATGAATTTTTAATGATACACAGTAATTCAACAAATGTGTAATCTTTTAGTATATATGTCAAATGTATAAATATATAAATACATGAATATTAATACACATTGATATCAAATTATTGTGAAATCAGCCATTATTTCCATAACATAATATTTTTAATAAACAATCTACTGCTGTAATTGTATAGTTTTAATCTAATTCATAGCTCTGTGCTAATTTTGAAATTAAAAATTTTTACAAATCTAGCATTAAAAAATTGTAGGATTCAATCATATACTTCAATTAAATATTTTGAATTTACAAAACTAAAAATAAAATGTTAATTGGTGACAATTTGAATAAATATATTTCGTCCAGTTTTCATATGCATAGGTTTTAATCTTAAAAAATTATTCTTAAAGTAAAAAATTAAGGTGTCAACCTTAATTCTTTTTTACACTAAAATTATCACGTCAAGTTTTAAATATATTATTTGCTTAATAAATTTTCTTAAGCAATATAGATTAATTTATAACCTGCTTTTAAAAAAATTGTGGTATAGAAATGATGAGAAATTAACATTTATTTGAAACAAAATTGAGGCTAATATAATTTAGTTGCAAAAATGGAAAATTTGAAAAAATTCCTAATTTTAAATCAGTACATCAATTTTTTATTTAGGTTTGTGAATTACATTTCAAGAAAGATGATATTGAAAGAGAAACATATATGCCAATTTTAGTTTATATGGCAAGTTACTGTTTTGCATACTGTGTATATACAATAAGCAAAAATTTAAAATGTGAGTCATGCAGAGAACAGTTAGTTGTAAACAAGGAGTTAGCTGTTGAAGATGCTTATAAATTAATTTTAGGTTTAAATAGAGGAATATTACACTTTCCTAATTCTGATGTCATTAGACTTCTTTCATAATAGCTCAAAAATTATTGTCACCTGATTATGGAGGTAAATTTCTTAAGGAATCTAACCAAAGAAAATTTATGACTCAATTAATAATATCGTTAATGAATAACTTTGAAATTTACAATGATGTAGATACTTGTTTCTCTGCCCATACACCTGAAGACATAGTAAGACGAATTGTTTGGGTGACGTCTAATATACTTTTGAAAAATTATTGTCAATAAAAATGATATGTCAAAAAAACTCCAAGAAAACGAAAATTAAAAACATTGGAAAAATAACACATTTCACATATTAGATATGAAATTATATTTCTAATTTGCTGTTGTTGTATATAATTTGTGTTTTATTTTTTGCGTTATTCACTTATTTATTTAAATTCAAGAATATGCAATTTTATCTAATTGTGACATTAAAATTCGAATGTTTAACATCATAGAAATATTTTCTTTACAAATAACCTACAGGATAAACAATCTAATTCTTTTATGTCTTACTATTTTTCATTAAATGAAAATTTTCAATTGTGTCTAGTTGTAATACGATAGATAATATAAAAATTTAATATTTTTTTAAATTATAAATACTTTTGACTTAAAGCCGTATTTCAATTTCAGTGTAAATTACTACTTGTTTTAACATTAAGGAAATGGAGTTTGTTAGTTATATTAAAATTCTAATATTAAATTTTACATATCACTGTTTCAGTAAAAATAACAGGGAAAAAATTTTAAAATTTCCTATTCTATTTTTTTTCTGATAAAAAAAATAAATATCAAGTAAAGCAAAATTCTTTTATTGTTAAATAACAAACAGTTAAGTTATTTTAAAAAATTACTTTAACAAATCAAAAATTAATTTCAAAAAATAAAAATAATTTTAGTTTTATTAAATTTAATGTGATATTTTACTTAAATTATGAAAAGAAACTAGACATTTGAAGGTACCGCGCACAAATTTTGCTTCTTTAGCCAATATATCAGCGACGGCGAAAATGTCAATAAGTCTTCTTCCGATGACTCCTAACTCACGCGCTTAGGCCTTGTATTCTAGAGGGTGTTGCAAGTACACGATCTAACCGCACTTCAGAACTAACTAAAACTTAAAGTTTGATAAATTAATTTTAAATTCGATATTAATTTTTTTTATCTTGTAACTTTTGAGAACTTTCTTTAATAAACTATCAATAAGTCATACAAGCAGTAAACATACATTTCCAGCTAATCACTAGCGCCATCTAGTATTATTTTATTTAAAATAGTAATTTTTCCTAGCATAACATTGCATCATCTTTCATGGTTTTAGAACGTGGTTTTGAGATAATGAAATGCAATGCTATTTGGAGTTATGTAAATTATATTCCTTCCAGTAAAAGATCATAGGAGTCATATAAAAAGGTATTTTGTAATTATATTTTCATATTATTTTTATAACTAGTTGTTTTATTTGAAAAAGAATGCATTTTTACTGATTTTAAAAATATACCATTTTGTTCTAAGTTTGGATCTTTCAAACACATTGAGTAGTAATATTTTATAATATTCATGAAAATGATTCAGTGTTGTATAAAATTAAAAACTCTTCTATGTTGTAATTAACTTATAACTGTTATTTTAATTATAGTTTTTTTAAATTATTTATGTGGCGATAATATTCAATACAGTCAGTATCAGTATTTTTCTTATCGATGATTTGTACTTTTTCCCTTTCTCGAGAGACTTGTTGAAAACACGAATTTATATTGATTTTTAATCTGGAAACAATTGAATTATTTTAAAAGGCATATAAAAATTATATGTGTGATTGAAATTATTATATATAAATCGGAATATATTA
>JAPDSC010131936.1:1043131-1057189 GCA_026290005.1 Latrodectus geometricus | reverse complement strand
AATATGTAAGTACCCAAAATTCTTTTCTAATACTTCTATAATATCATTTAAAAGAATCTATATGCATCTAAGAATAAGGTCAATGTATTTCATGACAAATAAGCTACTAAAAAATTGTAACTAAGTATTTCCTGCTTAAAATATAGATTATTAAATTACAGCTTATTATAAATGAGTCTTACTGCTATTTAAATATCAACTACTGAAAAAAGCAGGGCCTACTATTTAATTTGGAAAAGTATTATTAAAATTATTTACTAAAAAAACTTAAAGTTATTATTATCATTTTATTTTATTTGTATTTTGAAATTTACCTATTTTTTATTTATTAGCTTCATAATAACATTATTAATTACATTAAACGTTTGCAAATATATTTTTCATAACTTCCTCTTTTACTATATATATTTTTTAATTGAACAATGTTTTATATTATATTTACATCATTTAACCAGAAATAAAATTTCTTTGCCTCTAGATCTGGATAAAAAATTGTTATTTTATAGTTGGTACTTAATAGTTTTTTTTTTTTTTTTTTTTTTTTTTTTTTTTTAACAAATTGAATAGTGTTCTGAAAAATCTCAATAAATAATGATATTTGATCAGAAAAATAAAGTATCACATTGTAAATAGATATAATTAAAATCACTTCTGTGAGAGAATTGAAATTTTTTTGACCATCAAAATATTCTTCTTTATTAGGCTTAATATTTTAAACTTTTATGAAGAAAAACTAACCAGTTAAAAAATATTTTAATCTGTAATTTATATTTTACAAAGTCTTTTAACAGAAAATTATGAGTTTATTAAATCTCTAGATACATTTATTATTAAAAGAACAGAGGCATTAATTTAGAAAAAATAATAATTGCTAGTATATATTTTGTTAAAAATAAGAGTATTTTAAGTGATTCATGTGAAATGTTACAAAAATATTTATTTCAATTGCTCTGTACATCTTATTTTCGTATTTCTCAATTACCAAGTTAGCAATTTGTGTAGACTATTGTAATGTGTTATCTATAGATTATGCTAGTTAAAGCACAATTACGCAGACTGTTAATTTAATGTTTATATGAATGCCTTATTTTTCTTAACAAAATCAAAATTATTTTTTCTGTTAAGTTAAAAAAAAAATTTGTTTTAAATAATTGTAGACTAATTTAAGAATTCAATTCTATATTCTCTTGCTTGCAACTTGTTAAA
Source organism: Latrodectus geometricus (assembly GCA_026290005.1). Lineage (NCBI taxonomy): Eukaryota > Metazoa > Arthropoda > Arachnida > Araneae > Theridiidae > Latrodectus > Latrodectus geometricus. The sequence continues at coordinate 1,055,983 of JAPDSC010131936.1, read as the reverse complement.
GTCAGAGTTTTTATTCTTAGGAAAATATTTTGAAAAGGAAAAGGCATTAAAAGTTTAATTACATTTTAGTTGCAATGAATATTTTATGGAAACAAATTATTCACTTTTACTATAAAGTATTAATTTGTGCTTTATATTCTACAATATGTCTTATCTTTCAATGATATAAATTATAAATATGCCAAACAATGGTTATGCTACTTGACTAAAAACAAAAAATTATAACATTTTCATTTTCTTGCACAAATTTTTAAAAATAAAATTTTTTCAAAGTTAATACTGTAAAACATAATTGGCAAAAAAAAAAAAATACACTTAACCTAATTAAATTATTTTATATAATGTCATATTAAATAGTTGACCATCAAAAATAAAACAAAAAAATTAGACAATAGACTTAAAATTTGTTTCAAAATTAAATTATTTTTTTTTATTGTTTAAAATTAATGGTAATGCTGGTTTTTGGTATTTTTGTACCTTAAGCTTTTGTAAATGTGATGACTTTTTTTATTATTTTATTTTGAAGGGCATGTTTTTATTTGTTGGAATATTACAAATTGGTTAGTTAGCCTGCACTTGAGGATTTTTTGCTGCTGCAAAGATGGCTTTAAAGATTTTAAATTTTTTACTAATATCTGAACTTCTAAACTTGTAATAGTAGACAATACTTGAATATACTGCTCTTTTACAGATTTTATTATGCTTTTAATAGAAGTAGGGTATTTCAGTTGTTCTTTGGAGAAAATTTTTATAAGTTTCCATTTCATTATCTGCAGGTGCTTAAGTTTTATACAAAATGGATGTATTTGCACTTATTCCATTTAATACATTTGTCTGAACAGCTGCATATGCAATTGACATGTACAATCTTTTATATTTTCTTTCACAACCAAATGTTCAACATTAGTAAAAGGCGTAGTCCAAACATTTTCTATTTTACTGATATCTATTTTATTAATATCTTTGTGATGGAAAGTTTACTCCATTTTTTCTACTTTTACTAATTATTTTGCCCTTATTAAGGATGAGTCCATCAAAGAGTTTATTTTGGACAAAAACCTTAAAATAGCATGAATGGCTGTGTCTAAATGCATGACATTTTTGCTATTCAAATACATATATTTGATGGTTCCATTCAATATGCATATTTCTGTTTTCAAGCAACAATGATGATATGCTGAGACAGATGAATAGCAATCGCAAAATATTTATAAAATTGTGTAGCATTGGGATCCAAATTTAACAGCTTTAACGTTTCTAACATAAAGCTGTGAAGTCTGTCTTTGCAGCGATGCAAAATATCTTGTTTGTGCTTACTTTTGTTCAAATTGTTTTATTAAAAATTTTTCATCATGCTTTATCTACAAGCTGAGAATGAGAGACATTTTGATGCATAACCCATTTCTTCACCCAGGCTTATTAAAAAAAAAAAAGTATTTACCATATTATTTGTGAAAACATTAGAGGAGTAACTACTGCATTTATCTTAAAGAGTGAAAAGAACAGTGACATCATAATTTGGTCCAAAAACATAATGAAATCCTTGTCTTATATTATCTGTAATCAAAACAGTAAACAATTTAAACCATATTTCATCAACACATACAATCTGAAGAAAATTTCTGATTTATATATTTTTTGAGCATCATTATTACTTCTTTTTTTTATTGCTTTATGTGTATCATCAGTTCCCTGAGCTTTGTAAAATAAGCTTGCAGTCATTTTCTGCTCCCAAGCTTCAATAGTAATGCTGTCATTTTTTGAATAATATCCAAGTACAAATTGAAAGAGTTCTCAATGTTTTTCATGACTTTATGGAATATTTCAAGATCTCTGTCAGTGACTGAATATCTTATCTAAAATGCCACCAAATGGTATTTTAGCTGTAATCTTGGATGCTATTTGCTTTAGTCCAGTTTTGGTCAGTCAAGTGACAAAAAAAACATTTTGGTATCCAAGAAATATATTTTATATTTTATGCAGCTTGTACCATCATTATTTAAGTTAGTACTTATTGTAGCCAAACAATAACAGTTTATTTTATTACTGCCTTGTAATTTCAAATGATGTAGTGTGAAAGTTCATTTTTCTTATCAACTGAATTATGAGACCAAAATTGATAAAATCTTGTTTTTGTAGATAATTCTACATTTTTCGTCCACTATGCAAATTCTTCGTTTGAATTGAATTTTATAATGTCTATAGTTTATTCATCTATGGTTTAAAATTTCTTTAGTTAATTTATCTAGAGTCGACTTTTAATGCACTAATTTATAATATCAGTCAATATTATAAACTAGTGCATCGATAGTCAACTCTGAATGAGATTTGTAACACATGTGCAAAGGGTTGCAATAATTTGGTGGTATACAATGTAAATTTTACTTTGTATACCACAATTATTTCTTAAATATATTTAATTTAAAAATGTCATGTTTAAAAAGTCACAATGAAATAAAATTGATATTTTCACTAAATATACCAAACAAAATATTTATAAATTGTTTTTGTCACTTTATCATAGTTTAATTATAAATTCATTATCTCAAGTAGTTTTCCAAAAACAAAGAAGAACTAGTTTTTAATTTTTCAGTTCTAATTTAAGCATTGTTTGTTTTTTATTTATTTATTTTTGCTTTTATGAATTCTTTTAATAAGCTTTGGATATATTACAAATTTCCATTAAAAAACAAAACTGCAGAATAAAAATTTTGTTAATAGTGTGTACTCATTGTCTAATTTTTAAATTAAATATTCTACATAAGATAAATGACACTCTGCAAAAATTAAAACTATAGCTTGACTCACAAATATAACTCATTTATTTAGAGGAAAAAAAAAGTTTTTATGTATGAGGAAATTTATAGCTAATTTAATAAAGAATTTATAATTCTTCTCAGTTATATGCATAAAAATTTTTAAGAGATTATCTTAATTAAGTTTTAAAAATTTGCACTGTTTTTTCCTGTATGAAATTTAGTTAATTTTATAGAGGAAAAAAAAGTTCTAAGTTTTAGAAGATAAGTAAAAATATTATAATTTTAGAGTTGTGTGATTTTTAAAAAAGCATTCATGAATTGTTCATACATATTTCTTTGAGTTATCTTAATTTCAATTAAAATTATGTTAAATAGATTAAATATTATAAAACATTTATTTTAATATTATAAATATGCATCATTTTGGATACCAATAGTAATTTTTATGGGTGAAAATTAGTATTTGTTAGTACCAAAAAAGGGCTATTTTTGTGAGGTCAGATGGATCTCTGCTTATAAGGTAACTTTTAAAATCACAATGGTTAGTGTCATTTGGGATAGCATTAAGCACGTTATTCTGTCAATTCCCAGCCCTATCAAGAATAATGGCACTTGTCAAACAAGTGTCTTGCATGCATTTAAATTAACTTAAAAGTTCTTAGTTTTTCAATAAAAAGTTCTGAAAATTTTAAGTATTTACGTAAAAAAGCGTTTTATTTGAGAGCAATTTTATTATTTTTTCTAAGTCTTGTGTTAAGATAAAGCTGATAAAATGTTGTCTAGCAAAATATTTACTCTTTTTGTGTTTGTGTTGCAACTTTTACAACAGAAAAAAAAAATTACTACAAGGATCTTAGGAAATTATCATGATGATAAAAAAGTTGATGTGGAGAATTTGAAGCAGTATCTTGAAGTATTATGAAGTGTGCAAAATCAATTTTACTCCAAAAGATTAAGAATAGTATATGAAATATGCACAAATAACAATAGTTCAAAATTATTGCTGAAATTACAATTGATAATTAGGAAAATTTAAATGCTCCTACAGAACTGCAAAGGAAAATTGCTTGGATAAACTGTTATATATGTGATGAAAAGTTTAGATTTATGAAATGTTTATTTACTCATTTGAAAACAACCCATCAAGACATTAAATTTCTATGAAAAATTATTTTATTGTGAAGAAAATTTTTCAAATGTAAAAAAAATCACCAATTTTATAAAGAAAAATGGAAATAAAGTACTTAAAAATGGAGCAATTTCTATGCAATTTTTCTGCCATAAAACTGGTTTATGCAATATTGAGCCAGAAAGAAAATGTTGATTAAACTCTATTGGATCATATAAAATAAATAATACTTGCCTTGCTTATATTTCTGTGCAATTAATGCCCTACTTTACAAACACCTCAGCTTTAAATTTCCTACCTTTAGTATCATTTTAATGAAATCATATTTTGAAAACAGGAAATTCATAGTAAACTATGAAAATTGCTACTTATCACCCCAAGAAATCAAAAGTGGTGTACCCCAAGGAAATAAGTTGGGACCTATCTAATTTATATAAATGACATTCCTAAATCAAAAATAAACAAATCGGCACTATTTGCAGATGACACTGCAGTCCTAACCAGAGGAATACTTAGTAACATTTTAATTGAAAACCTAAACAAATTCATAAATCTTCTAACCAAATGGTTTGAAAGATTGAAACTTAGATTAAATGTCGAAAAACCTCAAGCAATAATATTTTCATTTGCAAACAAACTCCCATAAAGGATAACAATAGAATGGAAACTGCAAGTAACATGAATACATAAAAATAATTATGGATCGTAGACTAACTTGAATCCCACAAATATAAAAAATAAGAAACAAATTCACTGTAATTAAAGCCAACCTTACCCCTCTAGGAAGATATTCCAAATTTTAAAATAAAAAACTTAATATACATAACATTGAGACCTATTATCATGTATGCCTTAATAATCTACAGATCTGTAGCAAAAACCAATTTTCAAAAACTATAAAGCAATCAAACATTTCCCTAAGGATGTTTATCAGTGCCCCTGGTATTGCAGGAATAAAAAAAAATTATATATATAAAGTGAAATAGGAATCCCAACCATCAATAAATATATAGCTCAACTAGCAGAAACGTTTTTTTTAAAGAAATATTAGAACACCCAAATCCTGAACTAAAATACTATTCACAGTTAATATCACAAAGATGAAATAAGTAATAGAAGGACTAGATTAGATAGAACAAAAGAAATTGGATTGGTTTACAAAAACAAAAGAAAATGAAAAACAATGATGGAAGAGAAGAGACTGACATTTGTGCGCTCCTTGTGGGGGGTTTGAGTTGGTCCGCGCTGAAGGGAACGCCCTTTGGTTTGGGAATTAAAAAATACATTAAAATTTTGAAAAATTAATTTGTATCTGTATGTAAACAAACTGGGAATTCATCCCAAACAAGCAAAATGATCAAAACTGTAAATATCTTGTACTGTAAACCGAGCTTTTGTCTGTAATTACACGAATGTATGCTTATAAACTGGGAAACTCATCAATAACGTTTATATTGTTTAAAACTGTACTGTAATAAAGAAAATAATGTAAATATTTTTATTGATATTACCCAGATCTCTGTTATGTAAGACATTTTTGTACCTCTCTTGCTCTGCAAGAATTTATGTAACTTTCTTTTTGTTTTGGTTTTCACAATGTTTAACTCTTACTAATTCAGCTTTAAAATTCATTATTATGATAAAAAAATTTTTGTTAGGGCGTAGTTAATGTTTGGAATGAGGTAAATGGCACTTTTGCTAGAAACCTCGCACAAAAAGCTAAGACCTTTGTATATAATTTTGAAGAAAAAGGGGGGAAACTGATTAATTTTAAAATTGAAACAATTTGAATTTTTTTTAAATGTTTATATAGAATAAATAAAAAAAAGAAATTAGTATATTCTTAAATATACCAATTTCTTAATTTAGCATGTTTAAAAATTTATCATAAAGAGAAAACTCAAATATCTCAATATTTTCCTCACTTTGTAATTTTTTTAATCCTTTATTTCTCTCTTCTTTTTTCCTATATCTATTTAAAATTAAGGAGTTTTAAACATCGATCGCATCAAAAGGCTGTTTCCTTTAAAGTTATAAAAATCAGTGCTGAGGTAGGGGCTCAAAACTCCGAAAAACCACTTACAACTTCCTTCATCTACCAGAATGCTACTGCGCAATCGCATTGATCAAGGCGATATTAGTACTGATTGCAGTTACTTTTAAATTACAGTTATTTTGTATGTTACATTTATTTTGTGCTGCCATCTTTCGGACTGAAAAAGAATTACAAAGTGCTTATAAGTTTACTAAATAAATTTAATTAAAAAAATAAATGATTGAATTTATAATGTTTAAAATATATAATTTCATAAAATTAATTGATATGATTAACTGATATATTTAAATCACTATCATTTCTAAATAAGCCTTCACCTAAATGTTAATAAAAAAAATATGATAAATGATAACCTATAAAAAATAATTTTTATTTATGGTACATTTCATTAATCGCAATTTTATTTGATATGATCATTTTATATTAGAGTAACTTTTATTGTTATTAAAAATTCAAAAAAATTATATTGAACAAAAATCTAAGTTTTATAAAAAAAACTTGCGTAATATAATGTTTAATATAAAATGGAGCAAAATACATATATTTTATTTACATTAAGCCATAATTTTAAAAAATACACATTCGGTAATACATGAGGGTATAAATAGACAAAAAGTTAAAACTGACTTAATTTATTCATTTTATTTTTCATTTTAAACTAAAAGGAATGAAATGCCTTTATTATGTTTAAATCGATATTCTTGTTATATTAATAAAAATTAATTGTAGAGTTAAATAAGAAAAATATTTCCCAAAATTTTCTATATAATTATAGAAAAAATATAGTGATACTAAACAATGGCAGAATAAAAATTATACATATTTATATAGATAAAAATAAAAAAAAAATAATCATAATAATTAAAATGACGATGGAATTATATAAAAGGATATAATTTAAACATTTTATTTTTAATTTAAAAAGCCTGAAAACCTAAATAAAATACATTTGTATTTAACAAGGTTCAAATAAATATGTTCATTATTCACCAAAGTATTTTTATAAATTAATAAAAATTGTACGAAATTTTATTCAGCTATGTAAATTACTTTAATATAGAATGAACATATTAGTTATTAAAAAAATACAAAACAATTTTGCTTACTAAACTCCATAATTATATTTTAATGCAAAATAGTGTAATATAAAACGATAGATGAATTTAAAAAATACTCATATTTATATGAAACCATAATAAAATTTACCAGGATGTTAAACAAAAGTAACAATAAAAATTCTCATAATACATAATCTTTTTTCGCTTAGAATATTTGAAATTTATTTATTTTTCTAGTAGTTGTAAATATTTTTACAAGATATCATAAAATGGATTGTAAATAGTTGCAGTCTAATTTTTATATTGTATCAAACGTAATTTATTATATATGCATACATGATGTGAATGAAAAAAATGTGAAATCCTTACTATGTTAAATGTTTTAGTTTATTGGATAAATAACTATTAGTGTTTGAAAAGCAGCATTTTTAACTTTTTTGATGATAATCAAGTTCGTGTTTCATTTCAAATTTGGTCCGCCTTAGAAAATATTCGTTTACATGGAACAGAAAAGTTCTGTAACAGCAAATACTTCTGTAACTAACGAACTCAAATGTGGATAAATATAACCATAGATATTCAGCCCACCATTTCATCGGATTTTGATTTCTTGGTAACGAAGGATCGTCAAGGTATCTCTGGACTCCAATAATGGATTTTGAATAAGAACATCCTGGTTTAAATACCAAGGCGTTCGCGCGAGTCAAAATATTTCCAGACAGAAGAATCATCATTTGGCTGAGACGACGACGTGGAAATAAAAACACTTATGTTTACTTTCATTAATTCCATTATTTATTTTTGACATAACTAAATTTATCATAATTTTTTAATGGAAATTTCGGGGGGTTCCGAAAAAGATATCTTTCAATCTAGGATAGAGAAATATTTTCTTTAAAAGTTAGTGCTTTTATTATTATTTTTTCATTTTTCTGTTATTTTTTCCTGCATTTTCACTAGTACTTTTTCAGTTTCCGGATGGAATTCTTCCTTAAAGATCTCGTCGTATGTTTTCTTTCCATGATGATAACTAAAGAAGTTATGACATACTTTTTTGCGCTAATGATCGTTTTCACAACCTTAAATGGTTTAAGAATTTCAATTAATTCTCTGGCAATTTTTTAGTCATCTTGACTAAGAGGGAAAACATTTGAATCGATTAATGCCATTGTTTAATTGCTTTTTCCAGTTCAACAATATATCAGCATAGGCACGACAGCCCTTTGTGGGCCTTCCTCAGAAGCTTTTCCCAATCTGCCTTTCTCTCCCAGCAATTGATCTCCAATTCTTTACTATTAGGATGACAAAGTCCTCATCAACACAGTCTTTCCATCTCTTTTTGGACAACATATATACATAATATTAACTACATAATCTTTAATTAATTAGTACTTCAGACTTTTAATAGCATAGAACCTCTCATTAAGTGTCGGTAAGTATATATATATATATAATGTGATAAAACGTAAAAAATTTGTTAATATTATTGCAAAAAATGGTTAAAATTTTAATGGCATGTGTATTACACACATGCGAAAAACAATATCATTTATAGAACTCGTGAGGAGCACATTTATTTGATTCATTACAATTGAAGTTAATCTTACAATTTATTGTTTCCCAGATATTTTTGAACTGTCTACCTGTTTGAACTAAAATATTCCGTATAATTCCTACAATTTTTATTATAATGACAGTCCTAAGCTTGATGCAAATTTGAATTTATTATTCTCAAAATAGTAAAATGAAAAACAACAAAAAATAAGTCAGGAGTACAATGGTCTTGACAATAGCTTTGCTTCCAATTTTCAGAAATTTTACATCCGATATTTCTTACATTATAATTAATTATCGAATCGCATAAATTGAATTATAAACAACAATATTGAACTAGCATAAAAAATTAATTTTCGATTATCAATAAAATTATTTAAATTAACTGTAGTATTCTTTATATGAAAAAATAATTGAATATTTAATTTAGGAATTTCTAAAATTTAAGATGTAATTTTCTATTTAAACAAATTAAATCCCTACAGAAAAAAATACTTAAGACTTATAAGTCATAATATTTTAAGAATCGATATTAATAATTCGTAATGCAAATTTATTTTATGGTTTTGGGTACATCTTCACAATTTCTACCATTTTCATTTGTATATGGTATTAAATAATTCTCTTATTTTTATCTATGTAGACAGTTGATAATATATTTAAACATAAAAGTTTGTGAATAATAAAAATATTTAACTGCTATCAGCGTAAAAGATTTTCAAATTATAATTGTTTTATGACAAATATTACATTTTTTTTAATTTTTTATGCTAAAATTGAAATTCGAATCACTTTCATTATCGTATTGTATTGAATTCTTAGTACTTTTCTCTTATTATTATGCATCTTCTTACTATAAGATTTTGTATTCAATTAATGTTATAGTATATTGTGCAGATATGTCATGATATTTTAAGTAGGGGCACGCATGAATTCCATTTCTCCAAACCTCTAAATAGAATCCAAAAATTTTCGATTAATGAAATTGAATTTTATATTTGTGAATATTTTGACTTAGTACTCTTGTTGAAAAAATCATTGGCAGACCTGACAACTTTAAATGTAAAATTTACGCTCGATGCTTAAAAAAGCATCGAGCGTAAATTTTGCGCAATATCGTTAGGTTTCACTCATTGCATGGAATATTTTACGCGTTTTTGTTCATCTGAGCGAAGTTGAATTTTTTTTTTTGTTTAGTTTTCTCACATTGTGGCGATCTTTTCTCGTTAACTAATAGTTATGAACGAAATGTAGCACCCTCCCCCTGTTTTCGATCCATCTATTCCAGGAGACCACAGAGACTGGGATTCTTCCCAGTCTCTGTAGTCTTGGAGGCTATGAGCGGTCAGAGAATATGCATATTCTTACTAGTGTCTCGAGATTGTTGGATAGAGTCCTTCAAAGCTCGGCTCCAGATGGGAATTCTAACGCATGCGCGTTGAGTAACAGATTTTAGCTGAGATTCAGCGGGTTGGCGATCCAAATAACGCGATAAATTCATCAGGCTAGAAAGTGTATTTTGTTTACATATCCGTTATCCTTTCAAAAAGAGTAACGAAACGGTATTGTTATATTTTTAAAAAGTATTTGTTGATTAATTCATCGTGATTGGGAATATAAATTCTATATATTGCTAGAACAGTGGATTATTTTTTATTCTTAGATGTACCAACAAAATGTATAAAAAGTCATGAATTTTTAATTACTGATTAGTGGATAAGTTTGTAATTTACTAATGTTTATAAATACCGCAGCTGCTATGCTTATTAAACAAACTTTATGTATAATCCTAATACCTCTTTTGACAGCTATATTCAAAGTAGCTGCTAAGGAAAGAATTTTATGTTTTGAAATATATTATTGAAATACATAAATTTAAAAAAATTCAAACAATTATGAAGCTTAGATTAATCATAATATTAAATTATTCCTTTTTATTTAATAGTAATAAATTGATTGTTCGGCAAAATTCATAGTAAGAAGCTTATTATTTAGATCGCTGTATTCCTCATTTATAAAAACTAAAATCTTATTTTTTCAAATAAAGTTCTACTCTCCAACTGCAGAAATTTAATTTATTGGAAGCTTATGATTTATCTTGGTACAATTTTTAAATTAAAAAATAGATAATGTACACATTAAATAACAATGTTTTAATTTTGAAGTTTTTTTTAATTGAAATTTATAATCATCCAAAGCTTGTTAAAACAATTCATACATGCAAAAAAAAATTAATTAAAATTAAATTTTAAAGGAATTACTTGAGATAAATAATTATAAACCAGACACATAAAATTTTGTTTTGGCGTATAAAACATGATAAAGTAAAAAAAAAAAAAAAAAAAATCTAAAATAATGAAAAATTTGAAATAATGAATTTATTAACCAGGCATAAAATATAACTTGGTCATAAAAGCATAATGAAGTGATAAAATTTATAAATACTTTGTTTCATATATTTAGTGGAAAAAAAATTGATGTAATTTTGCCTTGACTTTTTTACACAGGATATTTTATTCTCATTTTTGTTTATAATCTATTTATTTAAATACAGAAATCAGAAGGAAATGTGATCCTTCTTTTTTATTGCTAGCACGTAAAAAATATTGGAAAAAAATACATGACACAAAGTTTATAATATCTTTATTAAAATATAGAAATAAGAAGGAAATATAATAATTGCAATCATTCTTTTTTTTTAAAAAGTAACATGAAAGATATGTCTCGGTGGGCAGCGAAATTCATTTCTCTGATAGAGCCCCGAAATTCGGCTCCATAGTTAAGCAAACAGGGTTGCTAAAACTAAATGTTCACATTGTATACCGCCAAATTATTACCACCACTTTCTTCAAGTGCGCGTGCGTTACAATTCCCATCTGGAGCCCGGCTATGGGCTCTACCTCGAGACACTAGTCATATTCTTACCTTTTTTCCTATTGGGGAAAGGAATGTTCGAGCTTGTGAAACCATAGATGGGGACATGAAATGGTAGAAGCGGACTGAAGATTTATCCAAGTTAAAAATTGAAAATGAAAACATTGATTTTTCTGTAGTTTCAAATTGCTGCAATAAGAGTGTAGATAAAAGTGACGAATATGATAAAATATCTAAATTCATGCTATCTTTATAAGTGATATCCGATCGCGATGCAAAGTGTGAAAAATTTTTTAGTTAAGTTAAAGAATTGAAATGAATTTAGAAACTCACTATCTAATTATAATTTAGAAAATGTGCTTATATATTTGTGTGAAATCCCTCTCTCTTTAAGTGATGAATTTTGTTATGAGTAAGAGTTTGTTAGAAAAGGCTAAAAAAGCGACTGTTACGGCATCGAACTCTTCCAGTATATGAAATATTAAAATTTATGTAATCAAGAAAATTTTATAAAGTTTTTTAAATCTTTTATATATAATTCAGAACTTTAATTTTAATTAATTGTTGATGTGTTTCTAATTATTAAGTTTATTGGATTTAAAAGCTGCTGTGAATGTGTAGTATAATTCTATCCAGATAACTTTTAGATAAAATGATTGAAAATATTTCAACAGATTGTAATTTAGTTTCAATGGGGCATGCAAAATATTTCTTTTAAGTATTATTTTAATATTCTGAAAGCACAAATGTGTATTAGTATATTACGAATACATTCTAGATTCTATGAATTTAAAACAACTGAAGATAATATGTTAATTATTAAATCTTTAGTTGAATTAAATTCTTGGAATATACATTTTAATTAATTAATAATTTATTTTTAATAAATAAAATGTAGAAAATATATATCGGATGTATAATTTTGATTCGCCAAAAGTTTTACTGAATCACTTTTCCGAAAGTTGACCAGAAATCATTTGTTGAATTACAATAAATGAATAAATTAAAAAGATAGCTAATTTTCCAAGACTCAATCTACTCATAATATCAATTGGCAAAACATTTTGAGTAAGTCATTGGTACAATACAAGTTAAACGATCATTTTAAGAATAAATTCTATTTTTATCACTCCCAATATTGTTTCTTATGAAAACATACCTCTATGTAAGCTAAATTAATATTAATGTATTTAGTTTGTCTATATTTTATTTTAAATGTGAAATGTTAATAAATCTTTGAGTAATGTTTTTTTTTTTATTTTATTTTTATTTTTTTTATAATTTTCCATTATAAAGAGAACAAGCAGTTTCAACCTAAAAGAATTGGTTTACATGAATAATGCCTATACTTTTTAGAATTTATTAATAACTATGTCAGGGCTCGGAGTTGTCCTGATATTCCTGAAATTCCTGATTTTTTAA